>JAVTVY010031324.1:0-129995 GCA_036873755.1 Hanleya hanleyi
GGTTGTGACGTCATGCACCAGAGGACATGGCTCCAATACGTTTTCTCCCACATGTGTGCTATTCGTGTCCTAAAATCCACTTCGACGACATTATTCGAGAAAAAAATACTAATTTGTTGTTTGGAGCACTACTGGGTATGTTTTAATGCAAAATAGTATAGAGTCATTTGGTATAACCTTTAAGCACACATGCAAATTCCAATGTGCATGATGTATTACCACAACAACAACAAATTCCTATGGCTGAGATTCACCCTAGCCTTATAAGACGCCAAGCTAAAATCCTTGGCATCTTATTTCGGTAGTTGAAAGTGAAAATAAAAATGAAGAAACTTTTACAGAAATACTTACTTTCAAACCGCTTACACTAAATATGTCCTTTTCGTTCTATGATCACCTAAATTAGGTTATATATATATTTCCTTCTTGTGCTTTGTACAAGGGATATAAACATAGACTGTTTACCCCACATGACCTGGAGCGGGGACAACAAGATTTTGTAGCGAAAACGGCACAACAGTCCAGAACTTCTATAAAATTTAGCTCCATAGAAACAAAAACCTGTAGACAGCTAATATCATTAAAAAGCTTATTGATCAGGCTTTTCACATCTGAAGTTTGGAATAAATATGACCGGTCGTTGATTAGAAATGAAAGATTTAAGACCGAGTGGTGGGGTCAAAATCATGGCCACTGGCGATGGCACAAGTTTTTTCAAGTTTTCGGGTGATTTTTAGGGTGAAAATATCGCTAGACACCGCCGCTGTTATGTATGGCAGACATGTATATTGATTGGACTTACAATCAACATATCCCAGATTTATGAAAGCCGTGTGATTGAAGTTTGTAGATAGAATATTCACGAAATAAATGGATGTTGACCATAAAACTCAAGAAAAAAGCAATTTGTCTGACAAATCTGGACAATTTTAGCCCAGAAAACTTGCCGCTGGAAATTTCAATCACACGGATTTGAAAAATTCAGTTATTTTTGAGTGAAAATGACTTACTGACTTTACCTGATTGTACCCACGATCGGCGGTGTGTCTTATTTCCAAAAAGAGTGCCCTCCGCCGACATCGAAACAAACACGCACTGTGAAACATGTTTGTTGCAGCGCGCACCAAGGAAAGTTTGAACAAGACGAATTTTATAGATTGAAAATATCGCTAGGCACCGCCACTGATCTGCATGACAGACATGTATAATGACTGAACTTATAAACAACATATCCCATATTCATGAAAGCCGTCTGATTGAAGTTTGCAGATAGAATATTAACGAAATAAACGGTTTCTGAAGACAAAATTTGCGAGAAAAACAATTTGCCAGATAACTTGGCGCAACTTGGACCCATAAAATTCCCCTCCAGAGAAACGAATCATACAGATTTGAAAAGTTCAGTTATTTTCGAGTAAAATGGGTACTTGACTGTATCTTATTTCATCCACGATCGACGGTGTATTTAATTTCCCAAAAGAGTACCCTCGACCGACGTCGACAAAACAAGCAGGTTTGTTGCAGCGCTCATGAACTTTGAACACCACGTGGTCTATAGTACAGTCCACATGTCAAGGTCACTCTATACCAACTTGATGACGTGCACTTCCTGATTTAAAAAAATACGCAAGTACTCGCATGATATCCATTCTCTCCTTGCAATTTTTATAAAATCTCCAATACAAGGCTGAAAGCATTCTCCGGCAGCCCTGCGTCATAGGTGGCTGTTCCCGCCGGTAGCTGGGGTTCGGCTCTCCTAAGATCATTAACTGTTAATCTGTGATTTTCACGCCTTAATTGTGTTCAGCAAAATAAAATCTATTCTATTCCATTCTAAGATTAACACAAGGAAATACAGATCAATTGCCCTAGGGCCTAAAAAAAAAGAAAAAAAAGTATTCTCGGTGTCCGATTTTTAGATATTATAGGAGAACGCCTAACATATTGAAGTTTCATAAATTTTCGAAGTACAGAAATCAATGCTTGTGTTTACCAATGAATAAATGAGTCTGAATTCAATCTTATTTTACTGGCCTATTATTTTTTTCTTCTTTTTTTCTTTCTTTTTTGTTCCATAATATCACAGGGACGGCAGAACACCCCCCCCCCCCCTCGTATTTTCACCCCCCTCCCCCCCCCAAAAAAACACACGACACAAAACTATAACAAAGCAGAGAGAGATTTAAAAATATGATAGAATAAAACGAAAAAAAACAAAACAAACAATGTGGTCAGAAACAACAAAACAGGTGAAACAAATTGAGTGTACACAAGATTTCTTGTTTTATTACTTCTAGAACGCATCCCGACCATCTAAAACCCCTGAAGCTTCCGGGGCTTAGGCAGCTCCTGGACCCTTGCCTATTGTGCTGTGATAGTGGCCCCTCCGATCAAAAATTGCTTCTTCCATGCCTGGATCAAGCCCCTGAAGCATTTGTTTTCGTTTCACATTGTTGTTGTATCATTTACTGCTGTATATTCTGCCACCCTTTTGGTGTTTTAATTTTGAATCAACATAAATCAGTAGATAACTCAATTCTAACATCATAAAATAGTGTGACTGGCAAGATATTTTTTTTTTGTCTGTTTGAAGTCTTTGACCAATATTTCGTTTAATTCGAGAACACAATCGATTCGATGTTTTCTGGGCCAATATAAACCCTGTGTAGGCCTACTAAAATTGATATAAATAGATTTATTTCTTGCGCTGTTAAACTTACCTTCACATACTTTTTTGCTATCGTGTTCTTACGCGATTGCCCTATTGTAATATATTACCACAGAATAAAAATAGTCCCTGTACTGCCCCAATGCCCATGCGCGAGTACCCAGATCCCACGTGACCGACCACGACACTTCCTTCTTCCCATTGCAACTTGCAGTGGAGGAGTCGTTGTTCTTTGTGTCTTGAAAAAAAGTTAACTTCTACATTGGATTACCTCGGAATTCCTGCGTGTTTACCTGGATATTTACCTTGGGAGTTTACCTTGGATATTTACCTCGATATTACGTGGGATTTACTGTGATTCTGTGTGAGATTACTGGCCTGGTCTTCGTCAACGTATCAGGGAGTATTCGGAGAGAATCTAATAAAATCAAAATGGCGTCTGTCTTTGCATTGTGTGTGCCGACTACGGATCCCCACTCCGCCTGTCCACCGTGCCGGGGGGTTTGGTGTGACCTGTACGCCAAATGTTCTGAGTGTGAAACGTGGTCCGACAACGTATTTCAGGAATATCTTGTCGGTTCGTATACTGATGAATCGCCGCCCGGATTTACCGGGGCCAGGAATTTGGTTGTATCTCCGCCTCAGTCTATCAGGAATGGGTCGGAGATACAGGTCTCGGTTGTTATGTCCGTTGCGAATTCGAATTCGGCTCGTGAAAGTTTTTCGGTTGTTGTTATGTGCCTCCGCCTCCCACTAATTCTGTTATCGTTACGGCCGGGTTGGGGGAACAAGATGGCGGTCGTCTTGTCGAAAATCAGACGACCTTCACCTTGGCGGCTACCTTGGACCCTTCAACTACGACGTCATGTCCGACATCAGGCCTTCATTACAGAATGGTAAGTTCGGAGTTTTTGACTAATGTCCCTGTCAAGGATTCGTCATTTACACATGATTTAACAACTAATCAGCGCAATTCGTTACCATCTAACAGGTATACGACTGCTGCACCCATAAATACACAACACTCGTCCGTTGGTATTAATCCAGTTCCCGATTATGCAGACAATCGCCGTTCTCTATTGAACGTGCCGAATTTATCGAGAGCGCCTGTACATCTGATAAAGTCAGCGCCTCCCCGTTCTGCTATATCGGGACTGGATCATCGTGGACCCGCGCGGTCTGCGTCTATCCCGGCCTCTGTGGATAGCTATATGCATACGAACTACCCATTAGTATCTACATTCTTACCGGTATTATCGTCAAGTAATGGTACTGCAGCATCTGCGCAACCTACCTTTACTTATGCATCGACTGATATACAATATCAATCTACGTCACGTCCGATTTTATCGGACACTCATATGCAACCAACAACATCATACCATACGGGATCTTCACACCCTCAGGTATCATTGTTGTATTAGTAATGGTACTGCAGCATCTGCGCAACCTACCTTTACTTATGCATCGACTGATATACAATATCAATCTACGACGTACGTCACGTCCGATTTTATCGGACACTCATATGCAACCAACAACATCATACCATACGGGATCTTCACACCCTCAGGTATCATTGTTGTATTAGTAATGGTACTGCAGCATCTGCGCAACCTACCTTTACTTATGCATCGACTGATATACAATATCAATCTACGACGTACGTCACGTCCGATTTTATCGGACACTCATATGCAACCAACAACATCATACCATATGGGATCTTCACACCCTCAGGTATCATTGTTGTATTAGTAACGGTACTGCCGCATCTACTACAGCGCAACCTACCTTTACTTATGCATCCTGCAATCATTAACGTCATACCTTCCAATATCTACATACTTTGCGGTATTGTCGTTTGGTAATGGTACTTAAGCTTCTGTGCTAGCGCAAGCTACCTTTACTATTGCACCTACACGTAATAACACCACTCGGTCGTTATTACTCCAGGTTCCGGTTTTCAGCCCTCACAATTCAGAAAGGTCACCTCGGCAATAATAAATATTCCATGTTAAATATTGCGGAGGTGAACTGATTGTGCCACGGCATTTACCTCGGCAAAGAATTGCTGAGGTGAATTGTGGGGGCTGCGGTTTACAGAAATTCGCCGTTCTTTATTGAATGTGCCGAACTTATCGAGGGCTCTGCTACGTATAACATCAGGGCTTCGTGTTTGACGCGCGCGATCGCGCACCCGCACGTAGTGCGCACGTAAAATTATCTCTGCGTACACTATTTATCACGCGCGTAAATATTTATTTTACTTCTCAGTGGGATGGTTTAAAAATCCTCGATAATTAACACACCAGGGAGCAAAATTGCCAGTGGCGGTGGTGTTGTTTCGACCGGAAAGAATACCATGCTGATGAAAAAGGCGGAAGTGCACCAGATTTTGTGTCGCTAATACGACCTCATTGATTGGCTTAACGTGACTTGTCTGACCAATCATATTATGCGTTATTATGTGCAGCCTTCGTGAAAACGAGGTTGACACAAAATGGCCGAACAAACAGCAGTTGCTGTTTCAACGTTCAATAAATGGAACACTGGGGGCCTAATCCGGTGCCATCCGACGGCAGATGGGAAGGTAGCCGACATTTGGTGTACTCTGTGTGCCAAGCACAGCGAGAAAATCATGAAGGACTCGAGATTCAAGGGCCAAATCAAAAAGGATGTTCAGCGATACATCACCGGGACAACATTTGTTACGAAACACAGTGTTATGAGACATATATCGAGCCGTGGTCACCTCGCCGCTAAACAATACGAGGATCTACTAGAATCCACTACAAGCGCTAATGTCACCGATGATAACACTGAACAAGAGAATTACACTCAACCGAGGATTGATAATGTCTTACATACAGCATCGAGAGAGGCATATCGCAAACTGCTAAAAACAGCTTATTTATTGGCTGTTGATGGCTTACCTCTGTCGCATTTTAAAACATTGGTCAACGTCCAAAAGGCAAATGGCGTTAAACTACTCAACAAATGTGACAATAGTGATAGAGCCAGTGAACTGGTACAGTACATCGCAGATTCTATGCGTGAGAAAATCACCAACTTGGTGAAGTCTAGCAGTGCCTTCTCCTTGTTGTCCGATGGGTCTCAGGCCAGGAAGACGGGTAGTGAGAAAGAACTAATTTTGATTAGAGTTGTCAGAGATGGGAAACCAATATTTGTGTGCGCTGCGCTGCAAGACATAGACGAATATGGCAATGCCGATGCTGGAAACCTGAAGAAATCTATAGATGATGTGTTTCAAAACAACCCCAAACTGTGTATTGGAAGTGAGTACTACAAGAGCAGATTTAGTTGGTATGACAAGTGACGGAGCGTCTGTAAACACAGGAATTTACACCGGCCTTCTAACAAGAATGACGGAGGATGATCGAGATTGGATGATTGGCATCCACTGTGTTTTACACAGGACTGAACTGGCTATTAAAGATTCATTATTGAAATCTGAATTTTCTGCAGTACATGACTTCATGGTAACTTTACATTATTTGTTTAAGAACTCTGGAAAGCTGAAGCGAAATTTTTACAACATGGCGAAAGTACAGGATGTCCAAGTTTACAACTTTCCTAAAGTACATGGAACAAGATTCATAAGCCACCAGAGACGAGGACTGTATCACCTGGTGCATAACTGGATTATTCTGGCACACACAATAGAAGATTGTATTGAGAACAATAGGGTGGCAACAATAACCGCAAAACTGCGTGGGGTGCTGAAAAAACTGAAAGATTTCAAGTTTCTTTCACTTTGTGTTCACTTTCTTCAGATATTGGACATTATCTCCAAGTTCTCCTTGAGCTTACAGAAAGATGACCTACTCATCAATGAAGTTCTTCCCGCCATGGAAAAAACTAAAGCGAGGTGCAATGAATTGCGAGACGAACCTACAGTTTTGGAAACCTTGGTTGAACCGGCAGGTTATCGACTGATCCAAACTAACATGACAAACGAATCAGGCATGTTGATATAGATTGACTACAAACAACTTAATGAAATTATACTTTGAATTTTATTTACCAAATTAAATGTACATCAAGTAAACATCAAAATGACATAGAACTATTCAATAATAATATAGTTGTAGACTTCATTTATAATTCTACAAGTACGCATATAAAAAAATTTATTTACCAAATTAAATGTACATCAAACTTGTAAAGATCAAAATGACATAGAATTATTCAATAGTAATATAGTTGTAGACTTCATTTATAATTCTACGAGTACGCATATAAAATAAATTTCTAGGCTTTTTGGCACAGTACATATTTACAAGTAATTTGTTTTACAGTTGACTTGTATAAATATCAATACCTACCTGGCCAGGAGTACTACTTCAACCTGATATGATACTTACCTGCTTATTTTTTTAACTAAAAGTTATATTGTATACTGAACTGGATTGAGTTTCATCCAGCTAATGAATGATCTGATCTCTACTCTTTACAGATGATGAAGACAGTGGGGCCCGGGCTGAATACGAAATCACGAAAATGGTTGCTAAACTTGGACATATTCGTCGAAAGAAGAAGAATCGTGAATTTACCAGTCTGTCGATGCAGGGTCTTACCAATGTTGGTAGCGCAACATCTACTGTCACTCGTATCAAAGCCAGTGTCATTGATGAGTTAACTACATGTCTTGACCAGAGATTCAGTTCCTTTAAGCTACCAATTTTTTCTCACATGGCATGGATAAATCCAGCCAACTGGTGTGACACTCAACATGAAATCAGGTCACTGAATTACGTGGCTGAACACTTTGAACAAACCTTGAACTCAAATGGTTTTGACAAGACCAAACTGAACAATGAGTGGAAAGACCTAAAATTGTTAGTAAAACACTTCTTTCCCCCAAGTGTAGATACCACGACCTTGTGGAGTAGAATTCTTTCCAGTCGCAGATCTGAGTTCAAAAATCTCTCTATGCTGGTAGAGATAGTTCTTTGCTTAGGTCCAAGTAATGGTGTAGTTGAAAGTGGTTTCAGTCAATTAACAGCCATGTTGACCGACAGAAGGTTGAGTATGAAACATAAAAACATGGAAAACCTGCTGCTGATTTTGATAAATGATCTTGTGTGGACTGACAAAGACAGGGAGGACATTATCGAGAATGCTTTACAGAACTTCATGTCCAAACGGAGAAGGCTCCAGGTTGACCAATCATCTCATTGTTAGGGGCTAGCAGTAGAAGACGAAAACGATCAAAAAGAAAGTATGCGCATTCGTGCTATGTACATGAAGTTCCCATGAGTGGATCAGATTCAGAAAGCGATGGTACGGAATCAGGCGATTCAGTTTTAAGTGGTTCTGATTCAGTTCCTGGATCAGATTCATCATCAGATTGATCAGAAAATAGTGATTCAAGCAGTATGATCGTGGATTGTTCTGAGGATTAGGAAATGATTTAGATTACAGTTTATAACTTGGAATTATGGATTGTGAATTTAACCAGAATTATTAACAGCCCTAACATGTATTATATTTGGTGTTGTCACTTGTGACGCGGTTGACGAGTTTAATGATAATTAAATCGCAACTATGGCACTAATCAGTCCAGTTCAGTTGATTATTAATTTTACACTTGCTGAATAAAATGTTTATTGGAATTGGAATGTAGTTCTTCTGATTAATCTGTGCTAAATTGCATGCCACATCTGATCTCTGCAACAAATCAGGACCCTGCATTTAAGGTGGAGAGTCGTCGAACTAGGGAACTGTCAAATGTAGTTTCACTCTCGTAAGCCTTTTGGCGAGAGTGATTTTTAGCTCACGCAGCAGCTCTCCTTGTAGGTTTTACGTGAGCTATTTTTAGCTCGCGTGCGATTTGCTAACACGAAGCCCTGTAACATCGTCAGCGCCCCCTCATTCTGTTAAACCGGTACTGGAACAGCGTAGGCCCGTCTTTCGGTATGCGTTTATTCCGATTTCATCGGATGGTTACATGCAACCATTAACGTTGTACCTCCCGGTATCTACATACCTTCCGGTATCATCGTTATATCACGGGTCTTCCACTTTTGTTTCTGTGGAAGCTTCGTCTACGGCTGCAGTTACTTCCACTTATGTACCTCGTCGTGTGACTTATCATGTTATGTCCCACTCTACGGGTGTTTCTTACGTTCTCATCGGTCCGTGAGGTATTCAACGTATGTACCACGCACCGATTCTGAGACGTGGAAGTTAAGGTTACATGCCCGCAGTTGCGGCCTAGCTATCTGCGGCGCATGTTTCAATTTACGTGGCATCAGCTTCCGATTTTACTGACCTGATACGATGTATCACCGAGCTATTTATTCTACGATAAAGAATAAATGCCTACTTTATCGGGCTGTTTATTCTACGATAAGAATAACTGGCCTTCTCCGCCTTGTATCCTCCCGTACCTGTCCGTTACGGAAGAAAGGGAGGGGTGGCGCTACAGGGCTCATCGTATGCTATTGTCTCGGTTGCTTCTCCACGTCCGGCAACGTTGAATGTTATCAGTCAGTCTGGTCTGACATCACATTCGACTACTTCCGGTTATGCAGATCTTATCTTCCATTTCGGTCCTGTTAGGCATAGGGTATCGTTTTTATCCTATCCTTTTCAGGCACTGGTTGTCGTGCATCTGCGTCTCCGGCCTAAATACCCAGTTAGGCCGGCTAACTCTCAACAGTTTCTGTCACGTCCGGTGAGGAAGTACAGATTATGTCACCATGATGTTGCTGATCCATATTAACAACTTTTTGGTGATAATTACGCAGCTATTGAGAGTAACTCGTCTTCAATTTGTGCTCGTCGGTTATAGCCCCTGGGGCACTTGTTATTTCCGTTCGTTCACTCTTTAACTTACTATCGTAAGTTGTGAAGACATCTGATCATCGTATACGTTTTACGTATTGGTTTCGACCGTGCAAACGCTTACGTTGGTCACTACGGAACTGTTTATGCATTAGGATATTTCACTCCATTAATTGCTTCAACGGTTTCCGCTTTGACGAATTTCCACCTCTGTGTCTCGTCTGTTTAGTTTTTATACGTTTCGTATAAAACCTTTATAACGGTACTTCGGTTGTCTATTTTTATTATTACCGTTCCGAGATCACTGGTGGTTTATTCGTATATCTAGCTGCCTGAAGTTCTGCCTATCTTACATAGAGCATTCTTTCTTGTCTACAACTTTTATCAACTTGGAAGTTGATACATTGTTGTATTATTTTGCAGCTAGACACTATGAATTCTATTTCGGTTTTCACTCCGGAATATAACTCATTTTGTAGTGTCACAGCCTCATCCGGTCAGTTTTACATTTATCTTGGGGTTTTAACGAGGGTCGCGCATGCGCTTTCCTTTACCGTCCTTGCCGGTTCCTCGTTGACCCATATGATTTATGTAGGCCGTGAGGGTTGGGTGTTGCTGTTACGTCATGGGAGCATCATCACCGGATATGATTTTTTTGTCAGAATTTGGATCGATTCGTTTGATCCAAACGTTTTGGGTTTGTTTCGTTCAACTTGTTGTACGTCTCATCTATACTCCAATAATTCTGACAATGCTCCCCGAGTTGGTCATCTTAATGAAACGAGGAGAGATTTTCTACGGTTTCTTCCCTCGCGGATTTTGGTTGATCCTCTTTTCGTATTCCACTTCGACTGTGCTTTAGTGAACCTTTTAGGAAGACCTGTTTCGACTCGCCTTCTTGCATGCACAGATCGTCATGGGTTTGCGATTACTCCGGTCAGTAACATCAGAACTAGTTATCTGATTCTGCTTAACACGGATTGGCTTCTTCGAACCCTTTCATGTTTAATCGCATTCCCTTATCTTCTTTACTTCTGGTAGAGAATGTGGAATTGATGACAGACTTCTTGGCGACGTAGTCTAACACCGCGGCTTGGGGACACCATCTTCGATGTTACGTGACTAGAAGAAACTACGTTCTAGCTATTCTTCTTGAGGTTACTTCCCTGTCGCTGCTATACACTACTCCTGGCTTCCTCATTTCCGTTCTTCCTATACGAGGAGGGCTAATTCGGATTTGACTGACCTGATCGGTTCCGTCTTTTTACGTGAGTATCCAGAGTGGTGTATGAGGCTGCGTCGCTTCGTCATCGTTTCCTTCAGTTTGCTGTGGAGTAGTTCAGCAACATGTACGGGTTTGTATGCTGAAGGATACTCCTTCGGTTTCCATGACCTTTGTCACTTACCGAGCTACCCCGGACTTTTTCAGTTTCTGTATTACCTGCAGTGTAAGCACAGAATCTATTTTCCTCTTCTAGTGGATGAATAGATGGAAGAGCCTTCATTCCGGCGGTAGTGTTGCTGTTCTTTTCTTCCGACACTGAGGTATCTTTGCGGTGGCGTTGTTGTGTTCGGCCCAGTACGCACCTATATCGTTTTTGGAGGTCAAATCTCACCGGTACTGCACTACTTTTATCGGAGAACATTTTGACCGGTGTTTCTTCCTCTGTCTCAGCCAGTCTTGTAAGACTGCGTCGAGGAGGGCTGGAGAACATTTTTGGTTCGAGAATTGACACTCCTCTCGTTACAGCGGAAGTCAACTAATTCTCAATAACCTACGCTTGTGTTGTGTCAGACATTATCATAGCTTTTGTCCTTCATAACAAGCACGGGGAACAGTGTTTTGTTTCCCCTGTTGCTCCTACTTTTAGGGATCGTCGCTACGAGTTTATCACGTTTCCGGTATGTCGGACTCTCTATCAGGTTCTTACGACCGGGTGACTGTTATACTCGTAGAATGCTTCATTTATGAGTAATTTCAGCGACTTTTTGTTTCTGATTGTTATTTCTCATACTACGATCCCAGCTGTCTTGGCAGCGTTTTGCGTACGTTTGGGCGTAATCTGGCTGAAGGACTCATTCCTCGGCCGCTGCTACTCCTTCTGCCAGCTTTTCTTCTAGAACGATTTGGTTGTCTTCACATCTTCATGTATACGTCTTCCAGAACAAGAATCCCTTTCATCTCAGGTGTTTCATCGAGGACGCCATTTTTGTAGTTCCTCTATTCATCTTACATCCGATTTAAACGTATCGGTTAGGAACGGAGGTCTCGTTCAGTGAGCGATGTATGTGTATTGATGTGCGATCTCTCGGGTTGTTCAGGTGTCATCCCATCGTTCCACGTATTTTTCTTTCACTCCCTGGAGTATGATGGTTGCATGGAGTCGTTTGTTCACCCCGTCGCTTTCCGATGGGTACTGAGATTCACTCCAGACGTTGCAGTTCCGGAGCTGGTTTGGGCGCTGTATCGTTTTCAGGAGTGTTTTTCAGTCTACATGTATGACATCTAATTATAACCTTCTGTGATCATAGATGACGTATGTTTTTATATTCCTGCAGTCTGGTAGCTTGTTACCGCTGGAGTTTGGCTGATACTTCACGGGAAACTATTGTCTAGGTCTTAGTGCAGCTGATGGGCTCTAACACCTAGTCATTTTTTCCCCCAGACTTCGCTATTTTATGCATTGTCGTGTGATACATGGAGTATGAACCGGATTTCGTCATCCCGGCATATCTACAGGTTCTACTCTTACGGATTTGTCTTTGGTATATGTCTCCTTATGGCTTTTTTCCGGAGTCCGTCTACCGACTCTGTTCTACAGTCTATAATTGAAATCATGGCAGAGTTATGGGCCCTGATTAGAGCTCTCGCGTACAAACACGTGTTTTGTTTTGTGCCGGTGTCTATGTTTCGGTCCCTCTTCTAGCAGGAAATATTATATATGTTCTTCCTAGCTTTCCAAACTTCTCGTTTGGCGTACACGGACGTACCTGCGGAGGCTATTTCACTCTCGTTGGTATTGCTTCATCAGTTCAGGGCTGTACTGACATCCTGTTTCCTTTGAAGACTGTGGACGACGTTTTAGGACCGTATCTGGAGGTTTGCGATACGTTTGTCTGTCACCACCTATGGGATTGGATGTTGTTAAGACGGGGTTGCTACACCCTGGGACCGTTGTGGTGCCCAGGCTGTTGGTCACCCGTCGATATCTATCAGGCATGGAAATTTTCTTCAATAAGGCTGATTGCAGACTTTTATCAAAATTTTGAAATTTCAGACTTTTTTGAAGTAGATTTTACACTTTCCTGTGGTTACAATTCCCATGCCTGCTCTATGCACTAGACCTTCTTGTGGTTTTACCATTTTTGTAATTTGGTAAGTAATCTTGCTCTCCCCAATTTTTCAAAAAGAAGGGGGGGGGGGTGAGATTTTTGGGTCTAGTGTATGTCAGCTTTATTCACTGGGCCTGTAGTTACTATAGGCCGGATGAGTATATCAAGGACCATATCGTCATTATTATACATTTATGGTCTTTGATTACTTCGCTGACTCCTGTACTCCCCTTCGCTTATGCTCGGGGTCCTTTTGTTTCCGACCACTCATTCCCTCCGTCCTGCTATGGTATTCTAGCAAAAAGTATGTGAAGGTAAGTTTAACAGCGCAAGAAATATGAAAAATTTGAAAATCAATTTTCCTATTTCTAAGCTTAAACTTACCTTCACATACTGTGATGGCCCTCCCAGCCTCCCCGCTGATGGGTTATTCACACTGCGTTGAATGGGGAAGAAGGAAGTGTCGTGGTCGGTCACGTGGGATCTGGGTACTCGCGCATGGGCATTGGGGCAGTACAGGGACTATTTTTATTCTGTGGTAATATATTACAATAGGGCAATCGCGTAAGAACACGATAGCAAAAAAGTATGTGAAGGTAAGTTTAAGCTTAGAAATAGGAAAATTGATTTTCAAATTTTTCATATTATTCACTAAGTTGTTTATTAAGATTTACTGTATACAATTATATAATCATGGCATGTAGTCGACCGTGAGTAATAATTACTGCATGGTACAATTGGTCTATCGGAGTAAACATTTAAAGAGGTAGTAGCGTCATTTAAGAAATATTCAGTAAATAACATATTTCGATAAATAGTAGTTGAGATCAACTATGGTGAACGTTTTACTGTGACCTCATTATTTAATATCACGGGCATTGAAATCACACTTCTGACATTCTCTGAAAAACCTGACCGCACATGCACTTGACTCCAATGCCTGAGATGACGTAATAAAACAGGCGTGATGCTTTGCAACGTCATACTCGATCTTAGAACTTTTATTACCCTATAACCGCTTAGCCTGGATACCTAACCCACATATTACGCTACGTCATCCTTTGCTGCATATGTATCCCAACGTTATTATAAATAGAGACGGGTATCCAGTCTACAGGACAGCTCATAACATGACGTCATGGACACCTGGTCACGTTATCCGAAGTCATCTCAGTCATTTTCCATTTTAGTGTTGTTCACTAGACCGAATTGAAGAATCTGACAATATTGGTCCCTATAAGAAACACTTCCCGACTTCAAAATCTTTTTTTTGGCAAATGTTGCAAGTGATCATGCTGTTCAGTTTACCCAAACAATTAAAATCACGCTACTATCTCTTCAAAGTTTTTAACATTGATACAAAACGATAATTAATATTCCATGATCTTCTGGTAGATTCATATTAATAACCGTGGTTAAGATAATGAGCAGTGTTCCATTCTTCAGGGAAACGTACCATGTACGATATAAAAATGATGGCGTCTTGGTTGGCAGTCACATACTCCTTTCCAAAGAGGAATATATGAACATCAGATTTACGAAGTGTCGGACTGCAAAATGCAGTTTTACCTGAACAGCCAGTATATTTCTTTCAACGTACAGTTGGTGCTATTATAAACACTCGAACGAAATAGGTTTTTCGATTATTGATGTGGAAATTCTAATATGGACGATGGCTCAATATTGAATGTCGGAACTAACATTTGCTAAGTCAACCAAGACTATATGAAGAGGAGTTCAAGAACAACCGAAGTCTAGAGCAAGCAGATCTGAAATCAAAATACTAGAATCTACAGGACGAAAAAACAAAAATTTCGCAAAGTAAATATGCAGTCAGATGTTATTCATGACCAGTTGATCGCGACAAAAAAGGAACATGAATAAGCAACTGAAGTGAATAAGAGACTCGACAATCAGCCAGCAGTTGGAAGAATTGAGGATTGAGGAGGACAAAACAAAGCGGGAACTAAAGGACACAGTACAGAAACTATAGGACAAATGAGAAAGATCTATACCAGAATATTGACGCAAAACTGGAGAAAAACAGGAAGAAGTTTAACGGGTACTGAAGAAAGGAGTCGATAAGCTGAAAGTGACAGTTGGAGAACAGAACTTAACCAATTGTTTGAAAATAGAAATGAGCATCAGGCCTTGTGATTTGAGGCGCGCGATCGCGCACGCGCACCATAATGCGCCTAAAGAGGCACTGAGGTGCGTTTTGAACGCGCGCCTTAAACTTTATGATCCCCTTCAAAATTTTGCTATGTCAAATTTTGACACGAATCCGCGAATTCATTCGCGTGAAGATTCACCTGACAGGGCATTCGGGCGAATCGAAACGGATTCACGTAGATTTGAACGTAAAATTAAACGTTACCGGTTGAAAACTTACGATTGAGCCCGGTTCGCCGATCGTCAACACACGCTGTCGAAAACTGGGCTCTATATCATCTATCTATTGCCATGTGCCAGTCCTAGTCTATATGTAAGCTGATCTGTCGAGCGTTTTCATTGGCTCGTTCACGGCAGCCTGCCAATCGCTATCATTGAAACAAGTGTCAAGGGCCAACTTAATTGAAAACGAAATGGTGAAATGGCAACTGACACAGGGCCTAAAAACGTGGAAACAAATTAGAAAAACAGCCCTGTGTCAGTGGGAAAGGAGCCTGAGGGATAACTTTGCATTCCATTTTAACAATGCGGGCGATAAGGTGGTACTGGCCTTTTGCAAAGTGTGACAGAAACACTGCGATCAACTAAACACAGTGTATGGAGGCAAAATAGTAGCCGACGTCAGTTACGGCAAAAATGAAACTACCTTCTGAAGCCAAACTTGGTTAGACACATAAACAGCGATGGACTTCGCGAGTGTTCGGAAATTGAAACTGATTCAGACATTCCAGATTTCTGAAGGCAAGTGAATGGATTGAATGATTGAAGTGATGATGATGACAATGTAAAAATTGCCATGTGTCAGTCCTAGTCAGTTTGTTTTACAATTTGTGGTTTTTCAGAGTTTTATTTCTATTTTGCCAATCTTGTTTTCAGCCTTTGGCTCATTAAAGGTTATACCAAATGACTCTATACTACTTTGCATTAAAACATACCCAGTAGTGTTCCAAACAACAAATTAGTATTTTTTTCTCGAATAATGTCGTCGAAGTGGGTTTTAGGACACGAATAGCACACATGTGGGAGAAAACGTGTTGGAGCCATGACCTCTGGTGCATGACGTCACAACCTGATTACGATTGCGCCGTAAACGCCATAGTCTATGACGTCGGACGTTGTTACGAAAGATTCACCCAACTGTGGGAGTTCTAGCGTGATGTCGCTGACATTTTGACGTCACAACATGCATTTGAGCGAGATCGTAATCAGGTTGTGACGTAACAGGTCAAGCGATCACAGCTTTCGCCGTTTTGAAAGGGGCGTGAAATTGTCGCACTTCACTGCTGCTATTTCCAACCTTGGGCAGTTTGAAAACATACAAAAATGTAAAACAAGTCTATATAATCACCTCTACAACAATTTAGCACAAAAAAGTAGCAGATTTTGAGACCATTTTGTATAACCTTTAACTGATTGTGTTAATTTTAAATACAACAAAAAAAATTTAAAACAGTGTTTCTTGATTTTATTATCACCTCAATATCTTTCATAGCTAAACCAGTAAATATTAGTTTCCCCTGGATATCCTGAAACATTGCTGCGAGATGGATTCTCGGCCAGCACACATTTATTTCAATTCACACCTTAAAGGTTATACAAAATGGTCTCAAAATCTGCTACTTTTTTGTGCTAAATTGTTGTAGAGGTGATTATATAGACTTGTTTTACATTATTGTATGTTTTCAAACTGCCCAAGGTTGGAAATAGCAGCAGTAAAGTGCGACAATTTCACGCCCCTTTCAAAGCGGCGAAAGCTGTGATCGCTTGACCTGTGACGTCACAACCTGATTACGATCTCGGCCAAATGCCTGTTGTGACGTCAAAATGTCAGTGACATCACGCTAGAACTCCCACAGTTGGGTGAATCTTTCGTAACAACGCCCGACGTCATAGACTATGACGTTTACGGCGCAATCGTAATCAGGTTGTGACGTCATGCATCGGAGGTCATGGCTCCAATACGTTTTCTCCCACATGTGTGCTATTCGTGTCCTAAAACCCACTTCGACGACATTATTCAAGAAAAAAATACTAATTTGTTGTTTGGAACACTATCGGGTATGTTTTAATGCAAAGTAGTATAGAGTCATTTGGTATAACCTTTAACGTTTCAAACACCGTATCACACGCCTTAAAAAAAATTAGGTGTGCATTTTAGGTGTGCTAACCACACACCTCGCATGATTTTAGGTGTGCTTTAATCACTCGCCAGGGCCCGTACAAATCACAAGGCCTGGAGCATATAGGAGATTGATGAGCTAGAATACGAGTTCAGTTTCTGGAAAACGAGAGCAAGACTTCACAAAAAGTGAATTAATATACTGTTTATGATTCATATGCAAGATCTTCAGTGATATAGTTTGTAGTCGTATAACAGATGATGACGAATAAATTCTGTTATTTTCAAGTCGGTGGAGCCATCCTTCAATCATCAGACCCAAGCACCAGTGATACAAGTGCATTTGCCTGGCTGGTGGGATATTGGATGGTAGATGACTACGTATATTTTCAAAGAATTATGGAAATTAATAAATAAATTTCTTTTCGAATACATCTTTTTTAATAAAAGAAAATCCCCATCGCTTACTCATTCGCATTGATGTCAAAAATGAATGTAATAAGCGTCTAATAACACGAAAGCGTCTAATAACACTGAGAGAATAAAACCATATCAGATTAATATGGATCTACACTCATTACTTGGACAGAACGGTTGTTGATGTGAAGTAGCCTATACCAGGTATATGGGTGGTCAGCGATGGTGGATGTCGCAACTGCCAACATATCGTAATTGACTCATCTTTAACTGTTGCATGGTGTGAGTTATGCCCAACATGGACTGCATTAATTAGATTCATCTCCATTCAACACGAATATAAATAACATTGAGAAATAAAACTGCAGGCTGGAAACATGTTTCATCTTGCTTGTTGGTGCGAGTTGTGCCCAACATTGTGTTATTTGTCCCATTAATTCGTTTTATCTCCATAAATATAAAACCGTATGAAATCGCCCTGATCTGGATTATTCTTGCTCACTTGGACATAACGCTTGTTGGTGCGAGTAGTGTCCAGAAAGACATTAATGAAGATCTTCATGAAACATTCAGATAAAACATTAACAAATAAGAGAGATTCACTTTAGGCCCATTCTCACGATGCGATTTGTAGTAACAACTCAGCGAGGGAATTCCCCGATTTGCAGCATGCAACTAATCGCATGAAACAGGGCCTGTTCTATTTCATACAACTTGTAGCATGTGACTAAAATCGGATGAGTGTTCTCGCGATGCAACTGATTTGTATGCTACAAGTTGTTACTACAAATCGCATCGTGAGAATGGGTCTTTAACACCACGGTTGTTGGTGGGAGCATACCACTCATGGTTAGTGCTGAGGTTGATTGTAGACATCGCCTCCTCTAGCATAACGAAATTAACATAATTTCACCTTCATTCATATCCCTTCAACAGAGTCTTCATATCATTTTATATCTTTCTGCTCTGTTTTTCTTATTAATATTCTAAGTTCTGTTCAATATACATGTACATCTAGCAGTTTCATTTTGTTGCTTTGTTCTCTTATTGACATTCGAATATTTGGTCGTCGCTTTATAGCTGAAATATTGCTGAATGTCCTCTCTCTCTGTCAACTGACATATAATTCAAACATGTGTTTCATATAGTTGTGCTCGCCCGCTGTACATGTCATTTGACAAATAAATGTTGGTTTATTGTCTGGGTGGGAATGTCGGGCATTACAGGTTAGTTTTTCTGGGTATTCTTGCATTTACCATGTTTACCCCGTGAAGAAACGTTTACTCCATCAAATTCCCTTGATGCTCATTCATTAACATCAGATGAGTTACTTCTTTGAGTTGATCTGTCACCACAGCTCCTGAGCCTAAGTCTGTATGGGTACTTCATAGTTTCCTCAAGAACATCGATCTGCAATGAAAGTGCGGCTGACATTCCAAGGCTACGTCTTAGAATCCTCCAAATTCTAGTCTGAATTTGAGGTGCGGATGAAGGCTTTCCTGGGAAGTCATGTGGCTGCTTTTTAGTCGCCAGACGTCGTCATTTTGTCCAAACTATTACATATCTGATTCTCACCAATATATTCTTACTACAAAAAGTAACATTCGTGCATTCCTGTTCTGCATTAAGTTTAGTCTGTATGCACTGCGAAAATGATTGCGTTCAAGCCATTTTAACACAAGAATTGTGTTGAAAATAAAACAAATTGTGTTAGAATCAACCAATTTGCATTCAACACAAAACCATCTTTATCCTCACCTTGTAGCTTTAAGACAAGAATTTGTGTTGATGAACCTACAAGAATATTGAATTCACATGTGCAATTTCACCGACATAACTTTTCGGTGTTACAGGGGTTTTTAGACATTCCTTCATTCTACCCACAGAAGTCCTCTCCCTGCTCTCCTCCAGCAGTCCCATCATGAAATACTTTGTCCTGGTATATATACAGCAAACAAATCATGACGCTAGTGGTATTAAAATCGATGTCTTGCGATATGAACACCAAAATCAGAGGTATAACACTTAGAATACAACTGTTTGACTTCAATAATTTATGCAAATTTATGCATAATTTATGTTAATTTATTGATAATTAAACTTCACATGTATATTGTCTGTCTTATCTTACATAATTACAAGTAAATTAATAAATCCATGCAAATTTTTTTTAATATTATACAGATTGATTTTATCAATTAAAAATGGATGAAAACATAGTTTTGGGTGCAAATTTGATACATATATGCAAATGATATGCAACTTAGGAGCTTACTATTAACCAATCAGGATCTATGAAGGAATATTTTAAAATAGTGGCACTTGAAGTATATGTGTCCCAAAAATTATGAAAATTGAGGGAATAATCAACGATATCAGTCGTTTCAAAGTTGAAATTCCTTTGTGCCATGGGATTTGGGCATTTCCCATAGGCTCCATGTTAATTGCATGTCCCCCAAAAATCATCATTTCTGGAACTTCAAAATGTTTGACATCAGCGAATACTGGACGGATTTTCATTCTGTAAAGTGTTTTCTTCTTCTACAGGTCCTGGCTTTCAAATGAGGTATAAATTGTATGTGTGTGATGAAAAAATTTTTTGTGTGTAAAATGCCTAATAAACACTCCAATGACACCATCCACTCAAAGTTAGGTGATCATAGAACGGAAAGGACACATTTAGGGGAGTGTAAGTGGTTTGAAAGTAAGTATTTTTGTAAACGTTTCTTTTTTATTTTCACTTTCAACTACCGACATAAGACGCCAAGGCTTTCGCTTGGCATCTTATAAGGCTAAGATTCACCCCATCTACTCGCCTCCCTCGTAGCTATGCCAGAAGAACCCAGGACATTTCCCCAACAGGGTTAAAAATCTTACTCCGGCCTGAGTGGTGAGGTCCTGTATGGCGAGCTCGCCATTGGGGACGGTTTTTGTCCCCCCCCCACCCCACACCAGGAGGTCTCGAGGCGAAGCTCTACTCCAGTGCGAGGTCTATCTTTGTTTTTGGAATTCAGTCAAGAGCGTCATAATAAATAAGCTATGATCTATCTTCTCCTGACCTGTTGAATATTGCTACCATAATTATATATTATTTGTTACCGTATTAATAAAATGTTTAAGACGGAATACATTTTCAGCACTTTACTTTGACAGTGAATGCATCGAATCGATGTTTCTTTGAAGTTTGATACTTTCAGTAAAATATTTATCTATAGTATTTTGCTGTTTTGTTCATTATTTTATATCAGTTTTTTTTTATAAGGCTGGAACATCGTCTGTTGCACATCATTCTTCGAAATTATATGAAAATAAAACTGTACAACATTCAGTGAAGCTTCAATATTATGCCATTATATCATACTCAATTTTTTAAACATAACCTCCACAAATATTCTAATGATGCATTAATAACTATTCTAATGGTGCATTAATAACTATGAGAATACATGCCCCAATAGGGATCATTGATATCCAAAACAATTTTGAAAAGTGGAAATGTCATGCAAATGTCCTCTGTACTTCTACAACCTAGCTGTACACACATTTGTGACACAAAATTGTTCAGTTTTCATACACTGTGAACTCTTCCTGCAAATTCCTGCCTTCATGACAGTCACATTGGAATGCATACTATTTCAGCCTTTTTATAAGGCCGTTGTCAGTTGATAGGTTGTTCCGCATGACCCGCCCGCATCAATATTTTGGAGATAAATAATCCCGCATGTATTTTAATTATCAGCAATTATTGGCCGTAAAAAAATAAGTAAGCAAATCCACGAAAACGCATGAGCTGACTGTGCCATCACAGCGCGGAAACAACTCAAAAGCTGGCATTTTGGTTCACATTCTTGGGGAAACCCTAATTTCAAAACGAGGCACAGTCCCGGCATGCATCTCTAGCGGGGATTCCCTCGTGTTGAGCACGTAGCAGTAAAAGTTTTAACTCCGACAGTTTTGACGGTTGCGTACCAAAGCCAGCATGGTTTTAGTTAATGGATCAGTTGTTTCCTCATCAACCAGTCAGTACATCGTGCCGAATTTAACCATCCATTTCTCTGATGAAACGCTTTTGAGCGAAGTGGTTAAACGCTTCACGTCTTCACTCCCGACAACAACAACGACGACACAAGCTGTCGACCTGCACATCAATGAAATACATTACTCGTACAGCTAATGGACGACGGACATACAAAATCCGTTGCCTCTTGAGCCAGTGTAGAAAAAATAAAAGAAGATTTAATTAACTCTTTCCCCCATAGACTTGTGGGGAATTTTCTCTCTCTGATCCATAACAGATTTGTGATGGCGTAGGTCTTTAACCCATGGACTGATTTCAATTTTCATACGTTTCCAGCGATGTAAAATATCCCGTTTTATGTCCCATGTCATGTGGAAAAATATTTACCAATGGTTTCCCACAGACCCATTGTACGTAATTTGTTCACGTTTTATATCAATATCAGCAACGTTTAATCTAAAAATAAGTAATCTTGCGAGAAAATGTGTTGTGTCTGCTTTCCGTCTGTTGGAAATCACGAAAAAAAGCGAAGAAATTGTCGCATTTTAGCTACGTTTTGCAGCGTTCTGTTGGTGTTGTTCCGCTGCAATTCCTATGTTATCGTATACCATTGTAAAGCTTATTTTCCATACATTCGGGATGTGGCAGTGATATCATGAGATGGCAGGTATAGAACGAGCTATAACTGAAGAAGTCCCATGTACTTCTTTGAAGGAGAATGAAGGCTGGTAACAAGGTGAAGTAAAACAGCATCACTGATTGGCCCAAGGTTGAGCGACCTTTTCAGAGGCCCGGCGTGATTGGAACAGTTCCTTTATTTGCGCGTGGTCGCCATGGCCACGGGTCGACGAAACACAGCGTGGACAAAGAATGGCGGATAAATTTTAAAACGGGAGATCAACAGGTCCCAGGAAATGTTTATAATAAACTCAGATGGGCAGATTTGACGAGTTAGTCATCAAGGTTAGTTTTCCTCGCTTACGCTCAGCATTAAGAGGATAGAACAAGGACTGGTTCGCTCGATGTCAGTATAATGTGACTGAGTGGGGTGCCATGTCTGCCTACGGCATGATATTTCAGTGGGACAGCACTATAAAATGGCAGCATTAGATCTGTTCTGTTACAAGTAGGTTCCCCTTCCCCTCCCCCTCCCCTCCCTTCCCTTCCCCGTCGTGATATAGCTGAAAAAATGTTGAAAGCGACGTTAAACCCTATTCACTCACTCACTCACTCACTACTTTGGTAGTTTATGCTCGCGTTACGTGAAATATTCAGGAATTTGGAAGCAGGTTTTACTATTTTTCGAACGTTTCTCTTGGAGCACACCAAACACATTTGGTGTCTAATCGCGCATTTTCCATCGATTATTTCTGTTCCTCTCCCGATTTCATTTTATCCTTACTACAAAACATACCAACAGTCTATATAGTCAGATTTATTTAAATTTTGGCTTTCTGAAAATGTATAGTTTTAATTAGGTTTTGCTCAAAGTAAACACAAAAAATTGCAAGAATAATCCACCACATGGAAACTCGGTGACTCGTCAAAATCCGTCATCATGGGTTAGGCAAACACTCGTCAAAACACGCTTACATGGGGATCTACACAAGTCGTCAAAACCCGCTTATATGGGGAAAAGAGTTAAGAGGCGACTCCTGACATGTAAAAATTTGGGTAATAAATTCTGCAGCTATCATTAACAGTAGTCACAAGTAAGAGTTGTTTCCCTTGATTTCTGTTCATACAATGTGTGTGCATTTGAGTTTTACTATCTACTGGTTATTTACAGAATGTTACCGTTAAATTAAAGCAAACTTAAAATGTCTCATTACAGAATAATTATATTTTTCCTGCCCTTATGGAATAACTGAAGAAGTTGAAATCAATATGATAATTACATGTATCTCTACACATTGTCATATGTTGAGTTGATCTATGGAAGATATTTTGATTTGATATGGAATGAGTCGACGGTGGAGAATTTACCTTAATAATTAATAATTATAGCATCTAGCATGTATGTTTTAGCAGGAGAAGGTCATGCTAAACAACCTATTAACTGACAGCGGCCTAACGCTGAAAATCTATAAAGGTGGTCCAAATTTGGTCCCCCAATAACAGCGTTATAGCGAGGTTACACTGTAGCTAGATAGTTTAATATATGATATCGCAAATGATAGCCATCCTGTGGTAGAAATTGAGCTAGCTCGCCACTCAGGACCGGTAAGATTTTGAACCCTTATCCATTTCCCCTTGAGGGCTTCACACGCAGGAAAGCAGGAGAGCAGGAAACCGATGGAATGTCACTTTTTATATGAGCTTACTCCTAACCTTGGGCATATAAACACATTCCACTACTGTATTAGATCATGAATGGTATCAAATTTTAACAATGGACAGCTTGTTGTGGAAGTTGTGTTGGGCATAGCTGCAAATGACGCTCTAATCCTTAATATGGCGTCATCAATTCTAGAATCCTTGTTTTCGTGTAGGATTGGCTGTGGCAAATATGACAGCACCAGATCCCTACCTTGTAAAAAAAGGGAGCAGGGTGCTAGTCTGTTGAAAAGGGGCACTTTTTGTGCGGACAAGGAATAAAAGGGCATGTCGGAGGCACTATGAGTCGCGGCGGCGGTATCGGTATTTTCTAATATCACCATTCATTTCTGTCGACCACATGCATTGAAAGAATGGATTGAAAGGACGATACACAGGAAATCTGCTTAAAATTAGATAGCACTCCCTAGTTTACTTGTCAGTCATGTAAATCTGAACCGCCCCTTCCCCGTCCATCTCCATGTTCTGAGTCCTGACTAATGGTCAATCACAGAGCTTCTCCTCGATTTATGGATGTATGTTTGAAAACGTCAATGTTAGGCCACAACTCTGTGGGGAAGACAGGTTGACCTCTAGATTCATCAGAGAAATGTCTTCTGTAATTGATCAAAATATCTAAATTCTATTATTAATGTTCAACGAAGGTCAATCATCATGGTTTCAAGAGAAGGAAATATTCATCTGTTGAGTTTTACATATACCATGCACCTGTCGCCCTCTAGCTGCAAAGTCAGGTGCTCCAGATGCTTGGGAGTAAGACACAGAAATGAGTAAAATAATACTTTTCCGTTTTAATTGGCAAGACATATCTGATATACTTTATTTTCAAGTAAAAACCTTTACAATAGAATCATATTTTAATTGGCCCGAAAAACCTTTACAATAGAAACATATTTGAATTGGCCCGTGGGGCATCCTGGGATTGACCTGGGATGTCATTGTGCACACCCAAGGTCATGGTAAGAATAGAGCTCAGCTCCTCAGAGAGCTTGTCGTAAGAGATGACTAACTGGGGCACTCGTGGGTTTCCCGGGTGTGAAAAGGAATAAGATCTTACCTGTGGAGTTTCCGGGTGTGAAGGAATAGGACCCAGCATCGTGATGTGACTGAAATAATGTTGAAAGCGACGTTAAATCATATTCACTCGCATATTTGAACTGAGTGAAGCATTCCTTTAAATAACATGGGTATGTTATGTTTCAAAACTATTTATCAATATGTGATAGTTATTAATTTATACTATTACTATGTATGCTATTGATCAATCATGCTAAATTATATAAAATAATAAAACATCAGAAAAAAAAATGCTCCAAATTGTTTTTGTCAATATTTCAACTTTGTTACACATTCATACAAAGCCATAGTACAAGAATAGGTAGGAAGGGGGAAATGTCCACAGGGAGAAATGTCCAGGGGGAAATTTCTGCAGGGAGAAATGTCCTGCAGGGAAAAATGTCCGCGCACCATGCAGCAAGCTTATTCTTTCCCATGGCGATAATAATAATAATATTTGCAACCTTCCTGGCATGATTTTGTCGAGAGCATGATGCAGAGAATATAAATCAACCTGAGTGGATGCTGAAATGGTCATCTTTCAGTGGAAAATTTGAATTTACTTCACCGCCGAACTCCAGCCCAGTTACATGGTGGATAGTCAAAACTCAGCTTTGATGCATCCTCCAATACGTAACAGGGCTATGTATCTATATCTGTGATGGCAGTCTGCGGGAATTATAATTTTTTGCTGTGTGTGTCCGATGATTTTGGCATCCATTTCGATTGATTGATATTGTTTGTGCCACTCTCTCAATATAAATCCTGCCAGGAAGAAGGCAAAGCTGAAAATATAATGTACGATATTCATATTTATATGAATAGATGTCAAAATTTTTATCACCCGAGTTTTTAAAAAGTTAATCTTATAATAAGGCCACTGTTAATTACAATGTAGTTCTTTGTTTCTCGTAACTGTGCTTGTAAAAATACACATGCTAAGTTGCAAACCAATTGTATACAAATATGAAGAATATGACTTGCAAGTTTCACTCATGAAAATGTAAATCCCTCATGGATTTTATTTATTTGCCCTCGAACTATAGATGAGGGCTGGTTACGGGAAACGCATCATTAATTATCAGCGGCCTAATAACAACTTGATCTTATAAGGAGCCTCACAAATTAGAATCCATTGTCAGTATCCAGCACACACAGTCGGGCGAAGACGCAGGCCATAAACCGGGCATGTCCTTAAGGTCCTAGGTTAAACAATGGGAGGAATTAGCAAAAATGCTGTTTATTCGAAAATGACTGGAAAGAAATATTTACTACTTGGTGAGGTAATGTGAACAAATATTAGGTTGGGTTTTTGACAAATTTACTTGGTACAGTACATTTCCTTCTGTTTTCATATAATCGGTATTATTGCTCATTTCTTCCATTGTTCAACCTGGGCCCTTATGGAGAACATGCCTGATTTATGGCCTGTTCCTTCGCCTGATCAATGCAAGATGATCGCTAAACCAGCTGAAGGTCTATTCAATTAATATTAAATAAATTCTTGTGGTAATGAAGATACTACAGTTAACCCTTAAAACACTGAAGTGAAACCTCAGTGAGCTGATAGGGTCATTTATGTTGTTGAAGACTGATAAGACATTTGAGATCATTTAAGATATATAATCAATAACAAAACTACATTAATTATGAGTTCACCCTGGATGAGTGTCCATGGTGATAATTAATCAAAGTTGCCACTAAGAATCGGTCCGAGAAGAGAGAATGAGGGGGCTTGACAGATGGAAATATTATGTGATACTTCTGTAGTTATGGGAATTAAGAGAAGGTATATTGTTTTAAGAATGTGGGGATTAAACAGTGTCTGTGACACTGTTAAGAGGGATCATGTGTAGGGTGGGTTGGGGGAAACGGGTTGCACGGCGTGTTCGCACGACCTGTGCCCATCGCGGTGCGATGGAGTGCCCAAGTACATCCATCCATCCATCCACTAGAGAAATGGTTGGCTGATCAGTCTGTCTGACTTGCAAATTGCAAAAGAAGGTATAGTTTTCTTTCAACACAACTAATACTCAAGTGGACTCACAAAAAGAAATGTAAACAGCAAAAAACAATGTAAGAATTCAGTCGAAGTCTGTCACAAAACTTAAATACAAAGATTTGTTGGTTCGTCGTGATATAGCTGAAATATTGTTGAAAGCGACATTAAATTCTACTCACTTAAATACAAAGATCTGCAAGGAGCGCTGAAGCTATCGAATGTTTTTCGGGCACCCTTGTTTTATGTCAATTCTCACACTATTAGACGGCGTGGTGAATGGTCTCCGATATAGGTCAGAATATTGGCGCAAAATTGTTCTCACAGACGATTGGATGGATACTACATTGGGGTCATGTTGTGGTTATTAAGCCGGGATTTCCGAAGCTGAAATAGACCTCCGAATCAAAAGTTTCGCATTGGGAGTGCATGGCGATGCCGTCTGCTTGGCATGTCAAGATTAACCTAGGATTTCCAATATGTACCAAAGGTTATATTTATTAGGCCGAAAGGCCGAAGGTGAAAATATGCCTTGGAATCATCAAGTTTTTATGTCAATAGTGCCCGTCATTTTGTGTGTTCTGCACATAGAGGTTACCTGAAATATCCAATTTCTTTCGACGCATGGGTAGAGAGGTGCAGTTTCTTGTTTCAGAGGTCACAGAGCCAAGGGATGTGAAGCTGTAGTTTCTTGTTTTAGGGGCCACAGAGCCAAGGAATGGGGAGCTGTAGTTTCTTGTTTCAGGGGACACACAGAGCCAAGGAATGGGGAGCTGTAGTTTCTTGTTTCAGGGGCCACAGAGCCAAGAGATTGGGAGGTTTAGTTTCAGGTTTCAGGGGCCACAGAGCAAAGGGGTGGGGAGCTAGGTCCTTGTTTCAGGGGCCACATAGCCAAGGAATGGGGAGCTATAGTTTCTTATTACAGGGGCCACAGAGCCAAGGGGAGTGGAGCTGTAGTTCCTTGTTTCAGAGCCAAGGGAAGGGAGCTGTAGTTTCTTGTTTCAGGGGCCACAGAGCCAAGGGATGGGGAGATGTATTTCATTGTTTCAGGGGCCACAGAGCCAATGGGTGGGGAGCTTTAGTTCCTTGTTTCAGGGGCCACAGGGCTAAAGGGTGGGGGCTGCAGTTTCTTGCCATCTTTCATCTGAAGTTCATATTCTATTGATATTCTTCTCGCAGGTCCTTGTGGTGGGAAGACAACAGGCCAGTCCAGACTGAGCACATTCTTCGAAAATCTAGGATGGAAGGTATATGTATATAATAATAAATAAACTGAATTCATTTCGACATATCTGTGCTTTGACAGAGCTTCATTATGAACATGTTTCTGTTTCTGGCTGTCTGAAAATTCAGGCTTTTAGTGAACTATTGATACCACTGTTCGTTGGTAGTTCCTTTCTCATGACACATAATTCATGCCTCTATTTTCTGGTAGCCAATAATTAAGGTTACTCATGTCTAGTATTAATTGTTGGCATTGTGTCACAGAACCACTGAAACTTAATACTCGCAGCGCTCAGTTGTTCATTTATTTCCATCCGCTCTACTTGAATGTCATTGAGGGATTCCTTCCACAACTTCATTGTCATTGAGGGATTCCCTCCTCAACTTCAATGTCATTGAGGGATTCCTTCCTTAACTTTAATGTCATTGAGGAATGTTCCCCTCAATTTCAATATGATGTGATGTTTAGAGCTCTGAAATGAAAACTTAACTTTCCTTTTACAGTATTTGGGAACAGATAATACCATCAGATACATATATGGAAGCGGACTCGCCAGTTTATGCAACTTTAGGCGATATGTCTGTCATCAGTGAAAGTGAACAATGCGTCACCTTCATGCAAAATTGAAAGTGGTCAGTAGTTTTCTGTCAGTATCTCGGCAACTGTTATACATGTAATGTGAACTTCTATTTCTCTCTCTCGCAGTCTATTGTACAAAGATGAATTGAAGAGGGAGAAATAACTTTAACAGTCTGTCCACATTTA
This sequence comes from Hanleya hanleyi, assembly GCA_036873755.1. Lineage (NCBI taxonomy): Eukaryota > Metazoa > Mollusca > Polyplacophora > Lepidopleurida > Hanleyidae > Hanleya > Hanleya hanleyi. Next base: position 28,923 of record JAVTVY010031324.1, read on the forward strand.
AAAGTTACAACCACTGGAATTTCTAGTGAAATACATGTACACACTAGGAGGGATTGACCATGTGACTGTTTGACATGAGAGATAACTCTTGCATGAATGCTTCCTGTTTTCGCGAATAAAAAATTTACTCACTTCCTAATTTGGTGACCAGGTTTTCGTCTTCACTCACCCAATGGCCATCAAATGTAAAGAGCCTGCTCAAAAAGGTGAACGTATTATGTAATGATGATTTCCGTTTCTTCATTCATGTCTGGTCCATATGTGGAACAATTTTCTATCTACAGTCTCATTTTTTTTGTTAGTGGATATCTTAGGGGTGGGTGATGTGTCAGTTGGAAGCATGAAGGTGAAGGTCAAAGATCAAAGGTCACTGGCTTAAAAATGAGAAAATCATTCAGTCGTTTATGTCCAGTCTATATGTCCCTGATAATTTTTTATCCACAGTTGCAATTTTGTGTGAGTGGATACACTAGTCGCATACAAAAATTGAGGTCAAAGGTCACTGTGGCCCCAAAATCAAGAAATAATTCAAACTTGTATTTTTGTATGTTAGAGGATACATAAGGAGAGACGATGTTTTGTGCGAGCATATCTTGAAGCCAATTTTGGCTCTTGTTAAATTGTGTTAAATGGAGAATATTCCAATGCCACAAGATTTTTTGCCACAGCAAGAATCTTAATTATGAAGAGTGTACCAGATTCTGTCACAGAATACATGTAGGTGTGTTACTGGTTTGGTTGGCAGGATACCAGCCATTTACAGTCTCCGTTGGATGAATTCTCTGAGGCATATATGATAATAAACAATTCCATTTTATTCCAGGTATATAGGGTACCAGAGACGGCCACTGTATTGATAAGGTAGGTAGTTCTTCATTTCAGTTTGCTGTTCATCAGCTTACTTTATCTCAACATCTCTAAAATGAGCCTCAAAAGATTTCTTGCCTCACAACATGTCAAAAATAATCTGTCTCTCATAAATTGTGGCATCACATAACAGTATTGCACCTGATTCTGAGTGTAGGAATCATATGGTGTCCCTCGTCTGATCCTAAGTGTCGGGATCATGATGTGCCTCAACTTAGCCTGAGTGTCTGGCTCGTGGTATGCTGATCATGAGTGTCTGGCTCATGATTTGCCTTGCCTGAGCCTGAGTGTCGGGATCATGGTGTGCCTCAACTTAGCCTGAGTGTCTGGCTCATGGTATGCTGATCATGAGTGTCTGGCTCATGATGTGCCTTGCCTGAGCTTGAGTGTCTGGATCATGGTGTTTCTCACCTGAGTGCCAGGATCATGATGTTCCTCACATGAGCATGAATGTCTGGATTATGGTGTCCCTCATCTGAATGTCTGGATCATGGTGTCCTTCATCTGAATGGCTGGATCATGGTGTTCCTCATCTGAATGGCTGGATCATGGTGTCCCTCATCTGAATGTCTGGATCATGGTGTTCCTCATCTGAATGTCTGGATCATGGTGTTCCTCATCTGAATGTCTGGATCATGGTGTTCCTCACCTGAGCATGAGTGTCTGGATCATGGTGTCCCTCATCTGAATGTCTGGATCATGGTGTCCCTCATCTGAATGTCTGGATCATGGTGTCCCTCATCTGAATGTCTGGATCATGGTGTTCCTCATCTGAATGTCTGGATCATGGTGTTCCTCATCTGAATGTCTGGATCATGGTGTCCCTCATCTGAATGGCTGGATCATGGTGTTCCTCATCTGAGCATGAGTGTCTGGATCATGGTGTCCCTCATCTGAATGTCTGGATCATGGTGTTCCTCATCTGAATGTCTGGATCATGGTGTTCCTCACCTGAGCATGAATGTCTGGATCATGGTGTCCCTCATCTGAATGTCTGGATCATGGTGTTCCTCATCTGAATGTCTGGATCATGGTGTTCCTCATCTGAATGTCTGGATCATGGTGTCCCTCATCTGAATGTCTGGATCATGGTGTTCCTCATCTGAATGTCTGGATCATGGTGTTCCTCATCTGAATGTCTGGATCATGGTGTCCCTCATCTGAATGGCTGGATCATGGTGTTCCTCACATGAGCATGAGTGTCTGGATCATGGTGTCCCTCATCTGAATGTCTGGATCATGGTGTTCCTCATCTGAATGTCTGGAACATGGTGTTCCTCACCTGAGCATGAATGTCTGGATCATGGTGTCCCTCATCTGAATGTCTGGATCATGGTGTTCCTCATCTGAATGTCTGGATCATGGTGTTCCTCATCTGAATGTCTGGATCATGGTGTCCCTCATCTGAATGGCTGGATCATGGTGTTCCTCACATGAGCATGAGTGTCTGGATCATGGTGTCCCTCATCTGAATGTCTGGATCATGGTGTTCCTCATCTGAATGTCTGGATCATGGTGTCCCTCATCTGAATGTCTGGATCATGGTGTTCCTCATCTGAATGTCTGGATCATGGTGTTCCTCATCTGAATGTCTGGATCATGGTGTCCCTCATCTGAATGGCTGGATCATGGTGTTCCTCACATGAGCATGAGTGTCTGGATCATGGTGTCCCTCATCTGAATGTCTGGATCATGGTGTCCCTCATCTGAATGTCTGGATCATGGTGTTCCTCATCTGAATGTCTGGATCATGGTGTTCCTCACCTGAGCATGAATGTCTGGATCATGGTGTCCCTCATCTGAATGTCTGGATCATGGTGTTCCTCATCTGAATTTCTGGACCATGGTGATCCTCACCTGAGCATGAATGTCTGGATCATGGTGTCCCTCATCTGAATGTCTGGATCATGGTGTTCTTCATCTGAATGTCTGGATCATGGTGTTCCTCATTTGAATGTTTAGATCGTGGTGTTCCTCACCTGAGTGTGAATGTCTGGATCATGGTGTTCCTCATCTGAATATCTGGATCATGGTGTTCCTCACCTGAGCATGAATGTCTGGGTCATGGTGTTCCTCACCTAATGTGAATATGATACCATACATGCTATTCAAGTATAATGGCTAAGGCCTGGTTACATACATACTTCATTTACAAGCCATGTTCATGTGTTAAATATTTCTTTGCAGTGGTGGGGTGAAGTGGCCAGAGTTGTCTAATGAAGAGAGTGAGTACTTGAACTAATTTACTTGCACTGTCCAGCTGATATTTTAAAGCAGTGGATGTTTTATGCTGATTTCAGGCCATTGTTGGGATGACAGGGCCGTATCCAGGGCCATTTTGATGCCGGTATACCGGTATTGGCGCCCAAACTCAGGCGCCCAAACTCCGGGTCAAAAATATCTTTTTTGGCTGCTTAACCTTACTACATTAAACTGGAGTTCAACTGAAACCTTCTTCAAACTTTGTAATTCAATACAGTATCGCGACCGCTATCATAACTTTGAGTTCTATACACATTGAACACGCGTTGCTGGCCACGCTTTATGCATTACATACTTTCAATGGCATTGCATTGACCCCTCTAGTAGGCAATGATCGCTGTGCTACGGTGGTTTTCGCCTGGTCTTCCTACAGCAATCAAAAACTTGAGAACAACCGATGTGTGGGGAATGCGCTATAGGCCCATTCCACAGGAAGTGGTCCAAACAAGCCAAATTTTAAAAATGTTAATGTGGACAAAATTTGTGATTTTATTGTAGCAAATAGATCCAGATTACTTTTTGTGACAGTAGTTTGCATTTTCTAGTACACACCTGTCTGATAATTACAGGTGAAGTCAACTATTTTTTTTTATCATTTTTTTATGACAAAACACACCTAAAGAGTTAATGGACTCATTTTTGCTAAGTTATGTTGGTTTTCAAGTGAAACTCCAAAATATCATTGGATAACACATTGTCTTCTTAATAATAATGACCGTTTCCCGTTGAAATAAAATTTTGAATGTGTTACAACTAGAAGTTACTGTCTAGCAGGTGGCGTAACACACGTAACACAAATTCATATAAAAGTTTACAGTAGAGGGCATAAATAACAGGAGCTTAATACTTTTTCATATGCAAAGGTACATTAACTATGCTGTTGTGATACACATAAAATTTAATTGATACATTGTCTTTATATTTGATAATTAATTAGTTAATTGCACGTAACACACGTAACGTTACGTGTGTTACATCAAGGCCTTCTTTAGAAAATTTCTGATGACCTGCTGTTTTTCCATAACATATATAAATGGGAGGTAAACTATGGAAGATGACCTGCTATACCCAACGTTTGGCCTAATTTTAGATATCAGCAGGCCCGCAAATCGAGCCTTAGATACATGGAATGTTACGTGTGTTACATACTCCTTGATTAAAGACAGAGTGTCTATTTCAACAAGATTTATTTGCAGTGAAATGGTTATTAGATTCAAAATATTAGGTTCTGAATCATAAAAAATATTGGAATGGTCATTTTTCACCAACCACATGAGATCTACTACTGGTAAGATGCATTTTCTAGTACACCTACTGTGTACTGCTAAGAAGGCCCATGTCACGTTACGTGTGTTACAATTTGCATGGTGCACCCTAAAAAAAAATTGCTCTCAAGAAGTTACAACTATATTAGGACAAGGTTCCTTAGCGCGCATACTACCAAATTTTTTCTCGAAGAATAATCATAATTAATTCAATCTTAAATAGGGGAGGGTTAATTGTGTGTTACGTGTGTTACAACAGACAAAATGAGATTTGCTCATATATGTGATTTAAACTCAAAATCATATGAAAGGTTTGAAAGATTTGCCATGTAAATTATACCTTATTCTGTCAATGTGTAAAAAAAATGTAGTCACTTGACTTCTGGATTAAATTTGCTTTGGTAAATTCAGACAGTGTAACACACGTAACAAATATTGTAACACACGTAACGCAAGACTTTCACTTCCACCTCCTCCAATTGTTATTTTTATGGCTCCACACCATGTTGGTATAGAAAAGTGTTTATTCTTCTTGAAAAATAACTACACATTAGATTGAATCAGGTGTACAAATCATACGGTTTTGAGTTTAAATCACGTATATGAATAAATCACGTTTTGTCTGATGTAACACACGTAACGCATAATTAACCCTCCCTAATCAAGGTAGAATTAATCGTGATCGATCTTTGAGAACATTTTTCAGTAGTATGTGCCCCAAGGATCCTTTTCCTAATATAGTTGTAACTCCTTAACAGTCAGGTTTTTTTAAGGGTCAATCAGTGCAGGCAAAAAAGTCTGCAAATTGTAACACACGTAACGTGGAATGGGCCTATATCGGTGGCAACAACAACGACCACGTACGTGTTTGAGAGAACAGGATTACGGGAAAACGGGAAAATATACACCCTGGCACTGATTAAAGCACTGAACTGGTATTTTCGAGGATCCAACAAACCCTGATGTAAGTCAACAGCATTGGAGTTTCCGTGGTTTTTGTGCAGCAGCAACAAACATCAAATTTACGTGCAACAACAACAACAACGTCGAATACCGGTATGGCCAAAAAATCTCTGGATACGGCCCTGGATGATTCAGTTTGTAGTAGGATATTTAGATGAGTCTGTGGCAAGAATTGGTAAATTTCTGGGTTGCTCATGTAGACTTAAGGAGTCTAGCCCCGATCGTGAATTTTTTGTTGTTATTGTGCCTTTGATTAGTCTAAAACCCTATCCCTATTTTTCCAAAATAATTTTTGGGGTGTTCCCCAATGTTACAATTTTGTCATCAAACTTCCACTTTCTGGGAAGAAATTCAACACATACCAGACAAAAATTGGATTAATACCTGCACTGCATTACTGTCTTGTGAATGTCATGTACATGTAGGAAACCCAAAAGGAAACAGTAATTATTCCATTGTGCACCATGATTTCTAGTCGCATATATGGCGACAGGAAAATTCTAGTTGTTGCCAAAATGTTGAATAAATTGTTGTCCTCCAGTATCATTTATCGCCACCTGCTCAGTGCTACGTGTCTCTAGAGTGTACATTCAGAACATATTTAGCATTTTACAGCCTTAGAAAATAGTTGGGAATCGTTATTTGACAAAAATAACGTACTGAAAACTCGCGTGTGTATTTTTATCACGTCCTGATTGCTTACGATAGACGGTCTTTTTCTGCTTCATTGCGAATAAATAAACCGTCTAAAATCTTCTAGATGTCATGATACGTATTCCTGATTACTCTTCGCATAATGAATATCGAAAATTTATTGAACATTCCACGTAAACGAGTAAATATCCCATTGTTTACGTGGATGTTTGGCGATCTCAGCTTCGCCATTGAGTTCAAAAACATTTTCTTCCCCGCTGGATTCGGTCAATGCGCACGCGCACTGACCGATATTATCAGTTCGGTCAATCAGGAAGTCGGGTTTACGTCAGGTGATCAGTATTTTCGCGGCCGGTCATTACAGATTCTAAGTGAATGTCATTTTTATCTAATAAAATTGACGTATTTCTGCTATATGACATGAATAACATGTGAGGAAATGAAAGCTGGGTTATTGCCTTTCAATTTGATGCCCGGAACATGGATATTTTCTGTCTGGATTTTGTTGTAGAAGCTTGTCAAGACGGTGCGTTTTCACGCGTTTTGACACACATTTCTGAAGAAACGGCACTCTGTGTGAACAATCAACTGTCATTTTTAGTAAATAAACACCAAACTTGCATGAAATATTTCGTGAACTAGTATGTTTTAAATTGAGTGAGCCGGGTCTGGTTCGGTTTTTGCCACACGTGGCTCCAAATTGTTTTGAAGGTGGACCAAACGTGCAATGGTCACTGTGAACGTATATATCCGGAGTCGACACTGGGAACATCATGAAACAGTGAAATAGCACAGCTGAGGCAATTGCATGATCACTAAATGGCTCAACCTTCGGCGAGTGAAAAAATTATCTCCTCGCCAACTTGGCGAATAATTTGTTATGTCTGGTAGCCAAATGGTTAAGGGAAAAAAAATTCAAATTTCGACCACTGTGAAATTTTTATGATATGTGGCCAGTACCTTGTAGTTGTGCACTGTGAAGCTTTCCCACGTTTCGCATATATTTTCAAGAGTTATGACCCTTTGTTCTTAAAATCTTTGTGAATTGGGACTTGTCCAGGCTGGATCTCGGTTAATGTTGTATGGAACAGTATGAAATTTGCATGATACGTGGTCAGTGCCCCATAGTTATGCAGCGTAAAGTTTGTCTGCGTTTTAGTTATATTTTCAAGAGTTATGGCCCTTTGTTGTTCAAACCTTAGTGAATGGGATATATATTTGTCCAGGCTGGATCTCGGTCCATATTATATGAAATTATATATTACTATATTACAAGCATGAAATTTGCCAGTACCTTGTAGTTGTGCTTTGTCCGTCTGGGTTTCTTGTCCATGCAATATCAACCAATACAGAACCGAACAATGGTGGGGCAATGTCGGACTGAAGCGGACTGGGGGGCATACAATTAGGCAATATCTGATTGCTTCTTTACTGTGTATTTTCTGGTTATGAGTTGACACATGTGTTTGTTACGTAAACTACATGACAGAATGTCTGCAAAACAGCTATCCCCTGAGCCAACAGGCAATTAAGGTGGTTTATAGCGTTGGACACAGCTGTTCTCATCAGATCACTGAAGTTAAGCAACATTAAGCTTGGTCGATACTTGGATGGGTGACCGGGTGCTGTACTAGCTGGGCTGATCATTGTCCAGGGTAATAGGAACTGTGAGCACTCTCATGTTCTGGCACATGTAGGCACTGATATATATCGTGATATGACTGAAACAAGGTTGAAAACAATGTTAAACCTTTCTACTCACTCCTGGTTAGTTCAGGGGATAGCTCTGAGCTGTAATCAACGTATCAGACCACTCCACATTTCAAAAAATATATTTTCAAAAACACATTTCTCTCCTATAAAGGTTTTTGTCGCTATTTTGAGATGCGAGGAGCTATAATATTCTTGTCGTGAGAATACCTGCCGCAAAACAGGACTTCTGAAGCATTATAGCTCACTAATCCTTAATACGTGTTGCATTTTTCCTCATTTTACTGGTTTTATATTTTCACAGTTTGTGTAGTTTTACTTTCTATTCTAAGCTATCCATCTAAAACGTTTGACTACGTGACCTACACGTTCCAAGTTAAACAACAGTCTCTCGTATCTCAAGTTGCTTTTCTCGTTTTAAAGATATGGATGTTTAATTTACAATGTTTGCAGTTTAGCTGATTATTCTGATTGAATAAATTTGATTGCCTGAACCATACCTGTCAATACTTATGTATTATACATGGTTCAACGCTTAAGTTTCGATGTAATTAAGGAAAAACTGAGAGGGGGGTCCAAGTTTGTTGTGATCTGGCCTAGAGTCCTTAAGCTTTAGTCATTATATAGAGTTAAATCATTGAACATTATTTTTGTATCTTAACGGTTGTTTCCTTGTTTGTCCACCACTAGCATACAGATTCCAACAGAATCTCATACTGACCATGATGAGGATAGAAGAGACATTCTGGGAGTTGGCCCGATCTTGTCGACAAAATTGTCTGGTTATTTGTGACCGGGGTATCATGGATGCGTCTGCCTGTGAGTTGTCTCCCTTGTTTGTCCTTGTGATATCAAGTCTCTCATATCTTAACCTAAAGGCTGAAAAAGGGACTTCTCTGTGTGTCTTCAACCGATATGCCATACCAAATATCATTTCTTCATTATAATGTGAATTGCAACACTGAGAGAGAAGGTTGGTCATCACAGGGACAATCCATGAGTGTAATACCTGTGGGCTGTCATAGCACAGTCCGTAGAGCATCAGTGCGTTGAGCTGGGGCCATGGGTTTGAATCCCGTGAACCAATTTATTCTTTCTCTCTCAAAAATGATTTCATATGTATAAATGCCCAGTGGCGGGCTACACGCCATACCAAATATCATTTCATCAAAAATGTTGAAATAGAGCCCTGTTGATTTTGGAAAGAATGGTACTTGTTCCATATAGAAATTCTGTCTGGTTCTTGGGATATTGCTGTTTGAATGTGGGACAGAGGCCTGGCCATGATCTAGCTGTGCTGAGCACATTTCAAGATCACAGATCTTTAAGAAGAGTTACACGACCGCTGCCTGCGCCTCGGGCTAAGCCTGCTCATCCTTGCTACACTGCGGTTACCCACTCCGAAACAGGGTAACAAAATTTAGTTTTCCACATTCTGACATTTAGTAGCTTTGAAAATAGATGGGGTATTTCTTCCCATGTATGATGATGATATTTATGTCATGGTATGTTGTGTACCAATCTATATTCCATAAAATAAATCACCTTCTTCCATCCTCATTGTTGTTGACCTCCCAGTCAGAATGTGCATCCTGAGTTTCTGATGAAATTTAAATTATTTTATGCGAAGTGAACTATGATTTTCAAGAACAATTAGAGAGGAAAAAAAATGAAATTTGCCATTTATGGAACTTGTTGCTCAAGTAGATCAAGATAAGGGCCCTGTGTAATGATGATGTGACCAGTAAATTGAGTATCATGCCTGCCTAATAGTCAGGCCTGCCATTGTGCTTCAGTGAGGCAGTACTATAAAAAGACAGCATTTTGACTGTTCTGTCACATGCAGGCACCTAAATGATATGACTGAAAACTTGTTGAGAGCCAGGTTAATTCCTACATGTAGTCATGCTGATCAACTGTGATGTTTTCTTTCTGCAGGCTGTAAGAGAACATATAGGTGTAGATTAGCAGTGATCTCTTTGTTCTACTCCAGATCTACCCCCAGGGGACTGGGAGAAGATGAAGAAGGAAAACGATTGGAGCGAGGTGCACTTGAGGGATAATCGTTATAACCAGGTCATTCACTTGGTAACGGCAGCCAAAGGGGCCGAAGATTTCTACAACACTGTGCACGAAACAAGATATGAGGACTTAGAAATGGCTATGAAGTTAGACCGACTGGCCTCGCAGGTAAATCTGAGATAATTACCTGAGTTTGTAATATTCCCTGGCTGTCAACTAAAGACATAAGAGGATACGACCTTCAGACTTCACTATAGTGTTTCCTGATACCATCTTAACAATGGAGATTTATAGAAACAGATATCTCCCAGTTTCAAAGCATTGATTGGTCGAATTTTCAAATTGAAATCTGTGATTATCATCTCTAAACTATACCTTGAATGGAGAAATGTTAAAACAAATTAAGCATACCTGGGCTTTATAATGTCTAGATGGTGTATGTTCTTTCTTGAAATAGGTTTTCTGCCATCATGTTTGTTTGGATAACACTATTTGTTAGGATGCAGCTTTGATTGTGAGACCCTACATTTATAACTCCTGTGTACAGTGTGTTTATTAGATATGGTAGGCCTACATGGAAGCTGGTGTACTGTTTGTTCCAGGCCTGGGTGGGTCATCCATACTTTGATGTGATTGATAATGACAACACAGACTTTGAAATGAAACTGAACAAGATGATAGCAGTAAGTACTTCACAAGTAATGAACCAGAAAAACCTCTATGGATAAGGTATCCTTTTCAAATCAAAAGATATTCCGTGAAAATGCTGTCCGCTTTGTCGAACAAAGTCATTATTCAGAAAGAATAATATGTGAAACAGCTTATTTTTATGCCAAAGTAGCCAATAGGCATTAAATTTTTACTCTGTCCATCTGTTTGTGACACCTAAACAGTATAATCAGCTAGCGCTAGAGTTTTGACCAGATTTTCTTGAAACTTTGCTGAACATCTTTTGAAGAGTTGTACCTGCTATTTGTGAGATTAAATGTTAATTTTTGTCGATTTTATGATTTTCACCCCTCAACCATTTTGGCCTCGGGGTATTGTCGCCATCATGTACGTCCGTCCGTTACCACATTTTAGGTAAAACCGCTTGAGATACAGTTAATGCCCTGTATTAATTTCAAATTTTGTGATATATATGCTTGAATGTAACCAACTAGATCTGCAGAACTTTGTTTTATACAGCTACTACATTTTGGAACTTACTTATATAGTTGTATTCTAGAAGCCAACAGAAAATTAATCGCCTCAACCCTTTGTTGACTGAGCTATGCCCCTTTTCAGGTTCAATAAACTCTGATATTGTGATGTATGCTTGAATATACCCAGTTATATCTAATTAACTGTGTTTGGAACAGCTACCAAATTCTGAGGGAATTTTTTGTCTAGTTGTTTTCTAGATGCCTACAAAGAAAATAGTCTTCTAATATTATGTAATGTTGTTACGCGCCTTTTGGATGTAATAATCTCAGATTTTGTGATATATAGTTGAATGTACAAGTTATATCTGCAGATCTGTGTTGGGTACAGCTACTAATTTTGGAAACATATTCTAGAAGCATACAAAATATTCATTTTCTGGGCCCTTATTTTATTTTATGGAGTTATGCCCCTTTTCTGGTGTAATAGTCTTGGATATGCTTGAATATAACCAGTTATATTTGAAGAACTTGTTTGGTACAGCTACCACATTCTGGAAACTTAATTATCTGCTTGTATTCTAGAAGCGTATGAAAAAGTATTGAATTAATAATTAAAAGAGTAATAATCTATGATTTTGTGAAATATGGTCATTTGGCCCAGATATATATAGATGGTGCCAGATGTTAATGAGCAGATTGAGCTCACTTGGCTAGTATAGAATTTTGATGGTGCCACATATCTACATGTATGCAAATCTTTTTTATTTATTGAGCTAAAAGATACAATAAGCTTGGATATAATCTTGATGGCACCACATATTCATAAGGTCACTTGGTTTTTCTGCCTTTGGCAGTAGTCAAAATGACAATGTCCTCATGCCGAAATCAAATGACTTTATTGATACAGTTATTTTGTTTCACAAAAAAATGATATTAGATGGATGGGAGGTACATTCAAATTTACCCACCACCCATAGAAAGTTTTATTTATTATCTTCCCAAAATGAATGTGAAATAATAGTACCACCTCATATTATTTTTATACGCCCGCCAAAAGGCGGACGTATTATGTGATGGCGTTTTCCGTCCGTCTGTCCGTGTGTCCGTCCGTCCCCCGTGTCCGGTCTATATCTGGGACAGTTTTCTATCTACAGTTCTAATTTTTGGTGAGTGGATACCCTACGGGGAGACGGTGTGTCGCGTACCAAAATGAAGGTCAGAGGTCAAAGGTCACTGGCCTAAAAAACAGGAAATCACTGAAGTGTTTGTATACGGTCTATATCTGTGAACGTTTTCTATCAACAGTTGCAATTTTTTGTGAGTGGATACGCTACGTGGAGACGATGTGTCGCGTACCAAAATTGAGATCGATGTCAGAGGTCAAAGGTCACTGTTGCCTAAAATCAGGAAATCATTGATCATTGACAGTTTTCTATCTACAGTTCTAATTTTTGGTGAGTGAATGCCCTAGGGGGGAATGATGTGTTGCATACCAAATGTAGGTCGAGGTCAGAGATCAAAGGTCAGAGAGACCGAAAAATCAGGAAATAATTAAAAATTTCTAATTTTTTGTGAGTGGATTCAGTAGGGAGAAATGAAGTGTCGCATACCAAAATATAGATCAAGGTCAAAGGTCACTGTGACCCAAAAATCAGGAAATAATTAAAAGTAACATTTTTTTGTGTCAGTAGATACATTAGGGGGACACGATGTGTCACATACCAAAATGTAGGTCAAAGGTCACTGTGACCCAAAAATCGTGAAATTGTTAAAAATCATGATTTTTTGTGTCCATTGAGAAATTATGGGGAGATGGTTTGTCATGTACCAAAATTTAGGTCAAGGTCAATAGTCAAGGTCACTGACCCCAGAATCAAGAAATCTTCGAAAATTAATTTTTTTTGTCAGTAGATACATTAGGGGGACATGATGGGTCACGCACCAAAATGTAGGTCAAGGCCGAACGTCAAGGTCACTGTGACCCCCAAAATCATGAATTTCATAAAAATCATGATTTTTTGTGCCCAAAATTTAGGTCAAAGGTCAAGGTCACTGACTCCAAAATCAGCAAATCATTGAGTCACATATTCATATGCCTGTCGAAGACGAGGTCATGTAATGTGATGTTTCTTTCTGTCCATTCCTCCATTAACATTTGTTGTCCATGCGATATCTCTAGTTTCAAGGTATGGAGTGGTATCAAATACCTTACTCGCATGGTGAAGAGGAGCCATACATCAATTTATCAAAGGTCAAGGTCAAGGCCATACATCAATTTATCAAAGGTCAAGGTCACAGTCCCCCAAAACTGAATCAAGTTTAGCTGACTATATGTGTTAGGTTTGAATATTCAGAGGTCTCTCCCCTAATGTATACAGCATTTGTCCTGTGGTGTTGTCTCCCATGTTTGAAACAGCTACATTTAGTTGAACTGTTGTGAAATAAAAACCATACATTTACTAATTTAACGGGGAGAGGGGTCCTTTATGAACTTCATACCTGTTTATCAACTCAAGAACAATAGTTTACTTCATCACTTTCTTCTTCCTTCATGAAAAATTCTCTCGTCTGAAAGAAATCCGTTTGCAGGAAAACTACTATTTTCTTGGGTTTGACTATTGTCGACTTCAGTGTTGGATATGTGACCTCTCGGTTCTTGCTCCACGGTCAACTAGTTTCCAAGAGTTAAGCTCATTTTAGTTTATCATTCAATTTTAGATGTGATATATGTTACATTCTCAGAAGCACAAAATTGCAGACCTTTCTCTGGATTGCTAGCTACCAATTGGAATCAAGGCTATTAAGCAACCTTGAAATTTGGACCAATGTAATTCCAGATATACGGGCGTATATTGAAGCCCCTTGGGCTCTTGTTGTACTTTATGTTGCTGAATTCCAGAGAGTGCTTCTAGTATATCATGGGCCTAGTATTGCTTAATGTTTTTAACTTAGGGCTATTCCAGAAAAAAAGGCATGGGGGGGGGGGCGGATGGGAAGCCTTTTTTTTTTCTATGGGTGGTCGTGTTCAAATGAAATCCGATTCTGTGGGTGGTAGGTTTAATAAAGAAATGGATTCTATGGGTGGTGGGTAAATAAAACCAATGGTGTCAATGTCTGGTCATTGTTTTCATTCATTTATTTATTAAAACACTACCCGAAGTGTTGTCTGTTCTTTTGTATATGTAATTTCTCGCTGGCAACCCTCGTATCTTCCTGGAAGTTCCTGATCGTCTCATTCAGTCACCTCCGTGAAAAGCGCCCTCTTTGGAAGAATGTGGTCTTGTCAGAGTTGTCTCCCCTTTTCATTTTTTTTGTAAAGTTACTAGCAATAAGTTGATTTACGAATTAAATTTGTTCCCAGAACCTTAAAAATTGTATTAGCACAAAATAATGTGAAAGCTGGTCGTATATTCGCATGTGGCGATATATACAAATCTGCCCGTTGAGTACCGAGGCGAAGTTTTGCTTCCATATTCTTCCGACCTTGCTGACGGTCTGTTCGACTGGCATGACTGTTGAGCATCAAATTCAATATGAAATCCGTCAGAATTTTTTAAAATTCAATCAATTTGGCGGCATAATTTTAAAAGCAGTGCTTTCAACGATATGGATCAACTAAAAAATCTGAACGACGAAGGACATAATTTACGCTTCAAAAAAGCAGTTGACACGGTCGGCACGGTCACAGTGAATAACTCCGAACCTCTTGATCTGGCGACATCAGCAGCAAATGATGATAATGATGAACCAACACGCAAAAAAAAAACAGCGTTCGCATGCCTTTTCTTGCATTAAATTTAATGACTTTTCAAGGTCCTACAGTGATTATTCAAGTACCCAATTCAAGCCAATTTTAGGAAAACGGACGTGTTCGAATTATCTTTTTTTGACGCGAGAAGCTAAATGGCGAACTTCTTCATCTTTGATCGTTTTTAGTGAATTATCCATTGCCTCTTGCATTTCCTATCATTATTTTCTCTCTTTGGAGAGCAATGCATTCTTCCTGCTCTTTAACCATGAAATTAGGTTCGAGTAATTGACCGCAATGATCGGCTGACAATGAAGAGATTAGCTTCATCGGCCAATTTAAAATCACAAATTCGCGTACATTAGTACATATGTGACAAGAGCATATTCTGTCACTTAGACATTCTGATATTTTCTTTATTTTCTCTACAGTACATGCTTGAAACCTTGCAGAATTTTTGTCACGGCCGACAAGACTATGTCCAACTATCCCGGTTTCGCCAATGATGTCAAAGGGGAAAATATATAAACGATCTAATGAAGAAACACAGATTACGTCATTTTCAGATTGAGAATCAAACCTAATAATTTCTTGATTGCTCTTCATAGGGAAATATTGTGGAAGGGCTTTTCAAACTGTTTATGTCAATAAAACGAACAGCAAATTAATCAAGCGCCTGACACTATTTAAAGGCCCATATCAGGGCCAACTCATGTGTGACCCATATCAGGGCCAACTGATCTGAGACAATACAATCTTCCCAGCTGGAACGAGCTCATCCCGCCCGGTAATATCGGCTAAACGAAAGACATGAATTGCTTGACCTTTCTAACAATTCACTGTATCCATTCGTTCCTTGATTAACAGATGTATTAAAATACTTTCACAGAATTGGGTGGGGTCAGTAGAATGAAAGTTTCAACATGCCACGTGTTGGTTGAACATTTTCCCGCCATACGGAGTTGCAATAACATCACGTGATCAAGCCTTGGATAGCATGGCACGTGGGCCAAACTTGCGCTTGTTCACGGTTCCCCCTTCAAAATATATTCAGCTAACACAACGTCAATGTATTATGCCTTCGTAAAAGTGAGATCAGGACTGCAATGAAAATTTAAAAAAAATGTTTCAAACCTGAAAAAGAATTTCCTTTTACCTCTCTCCGATCGTTATTCTGGCTTGAAATATGGCTCGACTGCAGCTGTTCTGTCATTTATTGGCTATACACTCACCTGTTTACCCAGTTTTATTCAAGTATATTTTGGCCTAACATGATCCGCATCAATCCACAATTTACGTTTTAATTAATCTGAAAATTGGATCGATCTGTTTCAGATGTATCTATGCTTCATTTGAAAATATAGTAGAATAAATGTAGGTTTATTCCATTTATTAAACGGCCTATAATCTCGGGCTATCTTACGTAAACGTCTCTTCCGACATTCAACTTTTGTGTCAATAATCAGATCACAAGTACCGTAATTTCTTCACTAATACTGTAAAAAAAACTCACCTCAATTACGTTATTTTATTGCAAAAGAAATTTGGTTGATTAAAAACCGTATGTATTTCTATTCCGATTTTCCACTTCAGTTGCTGCCTTGTTCACGTCAGCTCTTTTTATCCAGTCTTTAAAATCTGGCAAAGTCGGTCATTCATCGTTAAATTTGCACTTTCCAGACGTTTTCAATTTTTGATATCAGAACAGATTACCCTAATAATTCATCTTCCAAATTTAATTCGAAAACGGCCGATTTTTCCCCTGTCGTGATTTTTTCCATCCTAATAAAACGAAAACGAGAATTTTCAATATACTCGTGAAACAATAAATTCGAACACTCCCGTTTTCGTCGTGGAGTTCGTGCCGCTGAAAGTAAAGTGAATATGTTACTCAGAATAATTTCTGTACAACTAAATCGTGACTAACGATACGCATTGACACAGAAATAAAATACAAAAGTTCAGTTTTTGTGGTTGCGAATTCTCCATATATCATAGAACTATGATCAGAAGTCCCTAACCGGGTTCTCATTAGCAGGAGGTTGGAGGCGAAAATGCCCGTCAACTGGCCATTTTGAGGCACCTACGAGATCAATAGAAAAAAAATTAACGGCAATTTGAATGATATTTTCGATGTCTCATTTTCTTTAATAAACAGATGATATGGAAGGACAAAGATATAAATGTTTCCCTCTGCTTGTCCCTGTCAGGGCTTCGGCGTAATAGTTAGTTTGTGCACAACTCCTATGCAGGGTGTGCACAACTCAGAACACTTAAAATTCCAGGAGTTTTCCAGGAGTTATTTACCAGATTCCAGGAGTCCCTGTATAGAATTCTACATCATAATGTATTTTTTTTACGCTTGAAGAACATTGTTCGACTGACTCGAAGAAATAAAGGATCTCATCAAAATTAGATTTCAACAGAGTTTATTCATTTTTTTTACAAGCAAAATGGTATCCATTTGCAGTGTCCAATTGTTCTTTCGAGATTTCATCAACAACTGTGACAGAGACATTTGTCTACTACTGTCTTATAGAAATGAATTTGGACTTCAATTTGGACTACATGGACTTCAGTTTCAGTAGATTTTCATCCAGTTCTTTCTGAACTCGTTGAAGCTCTCCTGCCTTTTTCTGTGCTGAGGCTCGAAGGCTATTTGATTTGGCAACGAATGTTAGATCCCTTTTTTTTTCTTTTTTTTTTTCTTTTTTCATGTTTTTCATACCATTTACGGCGACGAACTCGTGAACTTTTGAAGAAACATTCGATGACTACGTTCAGTTTTATATCTATATAGCGAAACCACAAATGTTAATTTTCCAGGAGTTTCAAGGAGTAATCTTGTTTTTCCAGTACTGGAAATTACATTTTCATTTTTTCAGGATTTTCAAGGAGTGTGCGAACCTTGCTATGTCGAGGGAGCCATTATTTCATTTCTTAGGATGTGCATGATGTGTCTCATACATTTTGACTGCAGAAAGGGAGAAGTTGAGTATTTCAGTGGTGCTACGGGGAGATGTCAACAGACATGGATGCTGGTGTTTTATTCACTCACCAATCCAGAACTACGTTTCCATGTAATAAAATGACAAACGTCAGTGTTTCCAACAACATGATAATCCAGTTTATAATCAACGAGGAATCAACTTTATGGAGCGGACGAACATAAAATATGCACCCTCGCTGCAGCTGGGTCAGTCACACATCTCACGAGTGACGTTGTAGACAACCCGATCATCATTGCAGGAATTTAGAGGTTTAGTTTTTATGTATTTTCAATCCTTGACAAGCTGGACATTTCACTTTTTACTTCGTGTTTGATGGATAATGAACCAAACGTCGGCATCACGGTACAGATTTAGCCGGGAAATATGGTCGACACGTGTCGCAATACTGTCGGGCTACCATCCCTATTGCGGTAATGGAAACTTCCACTGACCCGATGTTGTAAGGCTTCCCGACGAATCGAATTGGAAGAGTTCACTTTCAAAATAGGGAAGTAAGGCACAAAAGTTTTCAACACGCATATCGCTTTTCAACAAAATCAACGTGAGGGCAGATTTTTCTTTCGTTTCGTAGACCATATTTTCTTTGTATTTCATTCTTGAAACTTGCAACTCTGGCGGACAAATTCACGACCTACGCAATTTAATGATAATAACTACACAGGGACTGCTTGAAGTTGAAGAAAAAAACATTTACGGCGACAGATGGCTGATAAAAACTTTTGGGTTGGTAGCTTTTCGATGGGGAGGGCGGGTTACGCCAACTGACATATTTTAAAGGTTATACAAAATGGTCTCAAAATCTGCTACTTTTTTGTGCTAAATTGTTGTAGAGGTGATTATATAGACTTGTTTTACATTTTGTATGTTTTCAAACTGCCCAAGATTGGAAATAGCAGCAGTAAAGTGCGACAATTTCACGCCCCTTTCAAAACGGCGAAAGCTGTGATCGCTTGACCTGTGACGTCACAACCTGATTACGATCTCGGTCAAATGCCTGTTGTGACGTCAAAATGTCAGCGACATCACGCTAGAACTCCCACAGTTGGGTGAATCTTTCGTAACAACGCCCGACGTCATAGACTATGACGTTTATGGCGCAATCGTAATCAGGTTGTGACGTCATGCACCGGAGGTCATGGCTCCAATACGTTTTCTCCCACATGTGTGCTATTCGTGTCCTAAACCCCACTTCGACGACATTATTCAAGAAAAAAATACTAATTTGTTGTTTGGAACACCACTGGGTATGTTTTAATGCAAAGTAGTATAGTCATTTGGTATAACCTTTAAGGATGGCCCCGAGTCTTTTAAATGAACTATGATAGAGATATCAAACATAATACACGGTTTAGGCCAGAGCATATGTACAGGAGCGACGGATGGAAAGGGGAAACACAACAGGAGACAGAAACAACGATCGTCAGTGGAGTTTTTATTCCATTTTGCTGGACTGCCAACCATACTTACCTATTACAGTAAAATTCAAGCACTTTCAAGGACGTACGGGAAAAAAATCTAACTTTCAAGGCCTTGAATTTTCAATATAAAAATTACAAACTTTTATGGACCCGTGCGAACCATGAAAAAATTAAAAATATTGGCCCGGGAAGTGATCTCCATAAACAACAACAACGACCATGGTAGGAGGCCAACCGTTTTTTTGTTGTTTTTTTTCTATGGGTGGTGGGATGCCTAGATAATTGAATTCTGTGGGTCCTTGTTGTGGCAGTAAATTCATTTCTATGGGTGGTGGGTAGTAAAAAACTCGCCCATCCGCCCCTCCCCCCCCATACCTTTTTTTCTGGAATAGCCCTTATTTAATACATGTACTTGTTTTTTTTCCACATGTACTGTCATTTTGCAGGCCGTATGTAATAGACTGGGTATAGATGTTGTAGACAGACTCTCAGTGGACAGTAAAAAGAGAAAGTTTCTCGTTTCAATTGGCCCAGGCCAGGTGAGTGAGGTGAATTCTCATGTGTTTTGGGATAAAACTATGATATCACATAACTTTGTATGCCTCTTACAAATTGAGCTGGGAGGCATTAAGTGTTCTCTCTGACCGCCCTTATCACATCTAAATTTTTTAATCAACTAGTGCTCAAGTTTTGACTATATATCCCGGACACTTTGCAGGATTATTAAACATACTTCGAACATGTGTACCTGCTATTTTTGAAATGATACGGTAATTTCCCGAATTATTTGCCTTCCAAATTTAATTATAAAATCCCTGATTTTTCCCCTGTCATGATTTTATCTCCTAATAAAACGAAAACCGAGATCAAAATTTAATCCCCTCCCCCCCAATTTTGGGGACAAATTTGATTGGCTGTTCTAATATATTTGATCACCCTTAATTCTCTTTGAAATAATGAAGAAATAATGGAATACAGGAATGATTTTGAACCATTTTGTTAGCTTCCTGTTCTAACAAATTTGATCAACCCTGAATTTAAACTATGAAATTCCACTTCCCGTAAAGACATTATTAGAGGGATGATTAGAGGGTATCCTACAAATGTGACACACACTTAAAAGTTCTACTGTGGGATTATTTATCTCCTGTGTCACAAAACCTCTCCATTAGTCAGATATGATAGTTGTAGAGAGAGTGATAGAGATGAATATAAACATTCTCCCATTGTCAGAGTGTGTAACCTACTCAAGGTCAGTGTAACACCCTCTGACTGCACTGTGCAGAAAAACCCGGCACGCATTCAGTCTGCATCAGTTTTGATCGACACCGGGAGCATCTATCTGCATATGAGAGCTGGAAAATGCATCCAGTATATTTTTACACAAGAACACATGCTACAACTTCTTCTTTAGCTGTGTCATGCTGAGCCCGCTCCTCTCTGTTTACAAGCAGACGTTGCTGATTGGCTGAGAACCCTGTGCACAAAAACTGCGCACTACGATTCAATCCCAGTGGAATCGGGGTATATCTGACAGTAGGAGGTATATAATCTAAAACCATGAGGATGAATATAAAGAGATAGCAAAAAATCAAGAGTATATATGTAGATTAACAGTCGATATAGCTTGTATTTATCTATATTTGATGGACATAATCATTAGTTTTGATGCTTGTATGTATTTCAGGATAAATTTCCACAGTATGAAGACTTCAAGGTTATCCATGATTATTTAGTGACCCCCAGCAGAAAGATGCAGGCCAGGTTACGGCGCAGGGGCCAAGATGGTAGAGTCTTCTTTCGATATCCCAAACCTTTCAAAATATATAAATTTCTGGTGATATTGGAGCTGCATATATTTGATAAATAGTAAATTTTAAAATGGGAAACTGTGAACTTCCTTTTTCTCCCAGGTTTTGTCTCTCTCTGTGTAAGCTATTTTGATATATTGTGGTATATGTTGGTATAATGGAAATTCTATTCTAGATAGCAATATAGTTCTTAGTCAAAAAGTTATTCTTTCTTCTCTGCAGAATTCGTCTTTTTCCCTTAAAATATCAAACTCTAGAAAGACATTAAATTCTGTCTGTATGTTTAAATGCATATAATATTGTAAGAGTGTGGAGATATTTCTAGCTTTTGTGAAAAAAAATGTACCCTGTTTCTTCTAATTATTCAGAAGGCAAAAATTAACTTCAGGCTACTGTGAAGAGAAATTCTGCAAACATTCTACAAATTTCACTAGCTATCTTTGTAGTTCTTGAGATAAATAACGTATCCATGCCACAATATTTAGCCTCAGTTGACATAAACATGGACTTTTTCTGCTTCCAAGTCTAAAAATGCTGTTCAAAAAATTAGAAGAAATAGGATAAGCATTTCTTACTGATGGTGTAATGACATGCCTGGATATTACTGATGTTGTAATGACATGCCTGGATATTACTGATGTTGTAATGACACGCCTGGATATTACTGATGTTGTAATGACACGTCTGGGTATTACTACAGGTATCTGGACGTATACTCACACAATACGACGACCAGAGATTAACAAACAGAGTGTCGAGTTGAAGATGAATGTGACCAGTAGAGACTATGAAGTAAGACTTTCAAAAAACTACATCAACATGGAAACAAGCCCATTTCTAGGTTGAGTTGGGGGGGGGGGGAGGCTGTCCAGAAATCGGAAAACGGTGTTGTCTCACAAGTGTGTATAGGCTAGAGAGTTAAACTGTTGAGGGGTGGAGGGTTGTTTGAAAAGGAAAATCTAAGCTTCATTTCATGCATTTGGTATTAAGTTTAGAGAATATTTGGGATGGTATATATTGCAGGAATTTCAACTGTCATTTCAAGATAATGCCCATTGAAAATTGGAGTGAATGTAACCTTAGAATAATAGCATAATTTGGCTGCTTTTCTCAATGCTCTGATTTCATGTCATAATTAAAGTCTGTCACATACAATGCTGGACAATATAATTTGCCTTTGTAGCAAATAATCTCCAACCAATTTGCAGGCAGGCATCCAGTCTAAAACTTGGCAAAATCCAATGTATACTGTGTTCAGAGTGCATTATATTTGATGGTTTTATTTGTAGATACTCATGGCCCAAAAAGACGACAGACATTACACAATATACAAAAAGAGGCGCTGCTTTCTCTGGAACAACCAATATTTTCAGATGGATTTCTACGAGGAGCCCTGTCATCCCAGGTGGGTAACAAAACCTGATGCTCATGTCGATTGTTTAAGGAGAAATGTCAAGATTCTCCTCATTTATGGCGTCCTAAATTAAGTTTCCCGACAGGCTCAGAACAGGTGATTTTGTACCACACCAGAGCATTGCTTAGGGATTATCTCCATCCATCATTCCGTCGCACTTTCCTTGTTACTGCAATAACTCAAAAACCATTTGTCTGATTGACATCTAACTGTTTGATATGAGTGAGAGGTTGGCTTGGATTGTTTTTCAGCAACCTGCATAATCCAATATGAAAACCAAGACGCTGTGGCCTTGATAACCATTCTACATAAGCTTGTTACTGCAACAACTCAAAAAGGATTTGTCCGATTGCTATCAAAGATTGAGTCAGTGAGTGAGTGAGTTAGGGTTTAACGTTGGGTACAGCACTATATTGGCATGATTAGCGGGACATGTGTGACTATCCATGTACAGTCATCATGTAGAGGAAATTAATCTTCCCCTCGTGGCAACAGACATGGCACAAAACTAATGCTGCTCACCCACTTGGGTCATCAAAGATTGGATAGTGGGCTAATATTAGTGAGAGAATGGCTGGGATTGTTTTTCGGCAACCTGCACAATCCAGTATGCACCCCTATTCAGCGATGCTACATCTTGTGACTGCAATAACTCCAACATAATTTGTCCGATTGCCATCAAAGATTGGGTAGTGGGTTGATATTAGTGAGAGAATGGCTGGGATTGTTTTCAGCATCCTGCACAATCCAGTATGCATCTCAAAAACGATTTGTCCGATTGCCATCAAAGATTAGGTAGTGGTTTTATATGAGTGAGAGGATGGCTCAGGTTCAGCCATTCTGATATTGTGACTGCAATAACTGAAGAATGATTTCACCAACTGACATCAAACTTGACTAATAGTCATTATTACCAAGTTCATCATTAAAGGTTAAACTGTGCAGAAAGGCAGGTACCGGGTATGCAAACTTCTTACACCTTCTCAAAACTCTGTTGTGGCATTTCAGTCTGGAGGTACCCTTGCAAGCAGTGCCATTGAAAGTGACGTAGGTAAAGTAGTTATGCCATTGTCAGTCTTTGTGCTTCAGACCTTCATGTGCACCTAGATCAACTGATATCCCTTACAGACTTCAGGTGTACACCTCGAGTTGAGGGGTAGTTGAGGCATACCTGAGGTTTTACACCCCTTTTTTTTCTCAAGGTGTATACACCTCATGGATTTTGTCAAAATATACTTGTAATTTACCTACAACTCAAATACACCTCGTGAAGTTTGCCATAATAAGCATGTACCCCAAGTACACCTCATGGGCTTTGTCAAAATATACTTGTAATTTACCTACAACTCAAATACACCTCATGAAGTTTGCCATAAAAAGCATGTACCCCAAGTACACCTCGTGGGCTTTGTCAAAATATACTTGTAATTTACCTACAACTCAAATACACCTCGTGAAGTTTGCCATAATAAGCATGTATCTCAAGTACACCTCGTGGGCTTTGTCAAAATATACTTGTAATTTACCTACAACTCAAATACACCTCGTGAAGTTTGCCATAATAAGCATGTACCCCAAGTACACCTCGTGGGCTTTGTCAAAATATACTTGTAATTTACCTACAACTCAAATACACCTCGTGAAGTTTGCCATAATAAGCATGTACCTCGAGTACACCTCGTGGGCTTTGTCAAAATATACTTGTAATTTACCTACAACTCAAATACACCTCGTGAAGTTTGCCATAATAAGCATGTACCCCAAGTACACCTCGTGGGCTTTGTCAAAATATACTTGTAATTTACCTACAACTCAAATACACCTCGTGAAGTTTGCCATAATAAGCATGTACCTCAAGTACACCTCGTGGGCTTTGTCAAAATATACTTGTAATTTACCTACAACTCAAATACACCTCGTGAAGTTTGTCATAATAAGCATGTACCTCAAGTACACCTCATGGGCTTTGTCAAAATAGACGTGCTATACAGTACTACACCTCAAGTACACCTTATGGACTTTGGCAAATGTACATGTACCAAAGTATACATTACCTACATTTCCTCTGCACCCCACCAAAAGAAGCTTGGCTTAGATAAACCTATAAAATTATCCACCTACACCTATGATACATGTGGTGGAGAAAATACATCTTCAAATTGAGAATAATACACATACCCATCCTCTTATTGTAAGTAATTGACAGCACAATTTTTATTCATACTCACTATATACAGTATATAGATGAAATATTGCTGAATTTGACATTAAACGTAATTCTCTCTCTCTACATGTCTGTAGGATCATCATTCTAGCCAGAATGTCACTTTAGTTTAAATTACCTACATCTCAAGTACACCTCCTGGACTTTTGTCAAAAGAACAAGTCTCAACTACACCTCTTGAACTCTTGAACAAGTAAAAAACTCCAGGCAACTTGAAAAATGTCATGTGAACTCAATTTTTATCGAGCCCGTAGCTTTAGCTGCAGAAAGCTCGATATAGGTGCCACAATGATGTCCGTCTGTCTATCTGTCTATCCGTCTATCTGCAGGACCAAGTAAATTTAAAGTTTTGGACTTAGAAATTTTCCCCTCAGGACCAAGTAAATGTTAAAGTTTGATCCTAAGGCCTGCCCGACTGCCGAACCCTCATATTTCAGATGCTTGCATCAGGCTACACATACTGAACCCATCCACTACCCTGGGGGAGCATGTCCCCACCCCTGGGACCCCAGGTCCAAGTAAATGTTAAGGTTTTGGACTTAGAAAATAAACCTGTCCACAGCATCTCGGCCTCAACTATGTCTCCTGAACTAAGACCATCCCGACCCCCCGAACTGTCATCTATTCCAAATGCTTACATCTGGTTACACTTTTTGAACCCATCCACTACCCTTGGGGAGCATATCCCCACCCCTGGGGCACCGAGCCCCACCCTCTATTTCTTAAACTAAGCTTCGCCCGACCCCATACCCATATATAGTCTGGATGCTTAGATCATGCTACACTTATTCAACTGATCCACTACCCTCGGGGAGCATGTCCCCACCCCTGGGGCACCGAGCCCCACTCTCTATCTCTTAAACTAAGCTTCGCCCGACCCCATACCCTGATATAGTCTGGGAGCTTAGATCATGCTACACTTATTCAACCTATCCACTACCCTCGGGGAGCATGTCCCCACCCCTGGGGCACCGAGCCCTACCCTCTAGCTCTTAAACTAAGCTTCGCCCGACCCCATACTCTTGTATATTCGGAGAGCTTAGATCATGCTACACTTATTCAACCCATCCACTACCCCAGGGAGCATATCCCCACCCCTGGGGTACTGAACCCTACCCTATATCTCTTAAACTAAGCTTCGCCTGACCCCATACCATCATGTATTCAAGGAGCTTACATCATCATACACTTATTCAACCCATCCGCCATCTACACTTATTCAACCCATCTACTACCCCCGAGAGCATGTCCTCACCGCCGGGGCATAGAGCCACACCCTCTATCTCTCATATACCCTCATATATTCTGGGAGCTTACATCATTCTACACTTATTCAATGCATTGCCCGACCCCATACCCTCATATTTCAATTTCAAATTTTATATCTCTTATATGTGAAACTAACCTATTATTAGGTATGAGATGCAGTGTACATTGTATATACACACACACACAACAAATGACCTACAATATATACTTTATAGTAATTACTAATACATGTAGTTTGAGGACATTATTTTGTTTCAGAAGTGCAATATTAAATAACCCGGCCGGGGGGAATCCCGCAGTACTGAACCTCTATCAGTTTTGAATTTCGTGTCGCCTTAAATGAAGGACAAAATTTCCTTCAATTTTGCTATCAAATCATTCTTTTCCACATCATATGATTTAGCTTAAAGCTTTTACATGAACCATATTTGTGTCCACACATTTAACTTAATATATTAATTAAAACTGAGTTTGTGGTGTCCCAGTTTTACCAGTGCACATTATTATGTAGCATTACACATGTATGATTGAAAACATTTGTCATTATATTCTTGTATTTGCATACAAATGTGAGGGTTCACCCACAAGGCTGATGTCCCATTCCATACTGTAAATGATACCTCTACTCCAACTATTACATTGTTAATAGCTCTGTCAGAAAAGGGATTATATAATTCACGTATCATGACACAAAGTTACACCAAGAAGTTCCGTGGTCCAAATTGCACGGTCAATTGTTCCTAACTATACATGTACATATACGTGATGAGCTGTATATGCTTACTTTGAAAAAGAAATGTAATCTTTATTTCAAGTTTTATAATATAGTTCCTTTCAATCCAACCTCAACATCACTGATATAGAAACCATATTTTTATGTATTGTCATTTCAAATATGTGCATTGCCAATGATGTGCAACCTCAAATGATGTGCCACCCTAAATAAAAGGGCTCGATCTTTTTGCGAAGCTGCATGTTATTTTATTTTGACACCAGAACACTAATACATCAGACTAAAACCTGCTGCAACATTCTTCGCTTCAAATTATCACAACAATTATTACTGGGTGCTGTTGTGTAATTTACAGAGAAAATATTGGTTATCTCATGCATGCGGGTATGTTGTCAACCTTCCAGATATAATGATATTATATAGGCTTTCTTATACCTTATCCTAGTATCCATGGGGCTCCTGGGGTTGACCTGGGTTGTCGTCGTGCACACCCCAGGTCATGGTAAGACTAGGCCTCAGCTCCTCAGACAGCTTGTCATAAAAGGCGACTAATTGGGGCACCGGTGGGGTTCCCGATATGTAAAGTAATAAAATCCTACTCGTGGGGTCCCGAGTGTAAAAAGGAATAGGACCCTACCAGCAGGGTTCCCGGGTGTGAAAAGAAATATGACCCAAACGTCCTGATATGAGTGAAATATTGTTGAAACTTAAAATCATATTCACCCACTCACCCTTGTATATGTAATACAAAGACAAAAGGGATAACAAAGATACCTGGTAACTGTTTTTTGTCAAAAAAAATTAATAATCCTACATCTTTTGTTTGTATATATTAGTCATTAAAACACTCGGCTTCTTCCGTGAAGCGACCTTTCGCAAGGACCCAATCAGCAATGCCAAGAATATTCATGAGGCCAAGCACTATGCAGAGGTAAGAAAATATGGTAATATGTTCACTCGATGCAGTTTGAAAAGTGGCTCAGATGGTGATGGTTAATCTTGCTGCTTTGGTGACTGATATATACAAACAAATGGTGTGGGACTATTTAGGGGAGTTGTTGTTGGGAATATAGACAAATATTTGTCCTCCCTCCCCAACTTACTTGCTGACGGGCAGTGGTTCTCCCCAGGTACTCTGGCTTCCTCCACCATTCAAACTGGCTGTCACCATATGAGTGAAATGTCATTGTCTTTTCACCCTCCAGCTTAGGGCAGCATGGTTTACTATACCATGTTTGTCTGGCACAGGAGGTAGATTAAAGTGCCAAACAAATTAGGCTATCTGAAGATCCATTGGGATCAGTATCTGTAGAGCCTAATTTTCGCAATTCAAAATTCAATTTTTTTTGTAGTTTTGGTTAGGTTTTTGTTAGGGTTAGGGTTTTGCTAGGGTCATCGTCGCCGTGTGACCAATAAGGTTAGGTGCGACGTTAAACTTCAAACAACCAATCAACCAGTCATTGTCTTTTCTATCGCCAAACTATCCATTATAACAGTGACTCTGTCGTACCTCTCTCCCCTGGTTATATAAAACCACTCCTACATTTCAAACACACACATCCTAGCCTCCATGGTCAAAATATTGTATATTGCAGCAGTATGATATCAAAGTGGTGACTACGGTAATTTCCCTATTAATTCACCTTCCAAATTTAATTCGAAAACGTCCGATTTTTCCCCTGTCGTGATTTTGTCCATCCTAATAAAACGAAAACGGGAGCATTTTCAATATACCCGTGAAACAATAAATTCGAACACTCCCGTTTTCGCCACGGAGTTCGTGCCGATGAAAGTAAAGTGAGTACGTTACTTACTAGAATCTCGTATAGTATGTCGCCGTATGCTATTATTCGAAAACGCAGAGAAACAACAGGGAATGGTACAATATAATCAGACTGAATTACTATTACTTACAGTCTATAAGGAAAACAATTGATTCAATTAACTCCGCAGTCCTGTAATTTTATCCTAACTTGATCGCGTTTCGCCGCAGTCGGGTAAAATATATACGGTAGTCCCCCGCACGTGGTCGAGTGTCTGCACACGGCCGGCTATTGAATCATTCTTCAGTTTCCAGCGTTCGTATATCAAATATCATTTTTTCAATCAGCATTCCTTTATTTGAAAAACACGATGAATATTTTCCGAGAAAGCAGAACTGCGTGCGAATGAATTATGTTTGAACGAAACATGAAAATCATCGACAACGATGGTCGACGTGACACGCACGGAAATTTTCATGGCGCTCCTTTTCTGTTCAAGTCTTTACGGTGGTTCATCGTCCCTCATTAATTCATGGCCCCTTTCACTTTATACGTTGGTGATTAAATAGGATACATTTTATGCTAATATATTTTCAGATGGAGCCGGCTGTCGATCTGACCTGGAGTCAACAATCGCATGCCGCGGTTATAATTTGGATATTAGTGGTGTTTAGAAATTTTTTTCAGGAAAATGGAATAAATCCATCCACGATATGGTTCTCAATACTGCACGGACAAAATCATCATGATATTGAACATATGAATATATTTTATAACTTTTCTCAACTAGATTCTGTGAAAGGCTGAATTAATTTCACTAAACCGTTGAGAAACGGGATTGTATATATTTGCTGAGCTTTTCGCCATGATTCTCCGATCAGAATACAATCACAACTTACATAGATGATCTAATTTACCGGTTAATTGAAATGTCGATTTTTGTATATTTCCTGAAGTGGATCAGGTTATATTTACTGAATGTATATTTATAAATTATGGAAAAGCTACAGTCAGGCCAAATCTCAAACCAGAAAGACGATCGGATGCAAGTAAAAGTTTTTCTTTTCAAGAATTAAACATTGTTGAATGACTTGATTTTGAGTCAGCAGTCATATATTGTGAACCAGGAACTTTCAATCATATGATATTATTGAAATTACCATGCCGTTTATGTGGAATACAAACAACTGAACGGCAGGCAACAAGCTCAAGTGAGTGGTGACGATTTGATACAAAAGTGTAAAACGGATGCATATATGAGAATACAGCACTTTATTTTATTACAGGAGCACTACGATAACAATATAAACATAAAACGGCATAAAATAAAAGCATCATACATGCAATTTACTGAGGCATTGTGTACTGGATTTAATTTATCCGAGATTAAAGCTACAAGTTTTCAAATCGGCATATTCAGATGCGGACAAACTGGTCTCACTCGATCTTCATTTCCGGGGGAGTATCTTCCGCAGAAAATCCAAGGAAGTCTTCATCGTCAGAGTCGACCAACTGAAACTCAGGGATAGTCTTGGAGTTGTGACACTGGCCATAAGGCAAAACACACCTGCTTATTTAGATAATTAGATAAACTTAAAATGAAAAAGTTTTAACAAAATACACCTATCGTTTAACGCAACATAGACAGGAAATCACACAGTTGACAAACGTCAGTTTTTTCCCAACAGGGGACAAATTTTGCGATGTGAAGCGCCGACAACAATCATCTCTGCCTGTGCTCTGTTTTGTTCAAATATAGTTATCATAAAGACTTACCTCTTTTCCGTTTAGTTAAATATTTTATTGTTAATGAAAATACTTCTTATGAATACCCACGAACTTACCGAAATTCCAGCAATAAAAATTCTTTGGAATTACACCCCGCATTTTTACAATAAGAATCAAAACATCGCTATCGCCATTCCATTACTCTAATTCTAAACAAATTTGAGAAACATTTAAACGGCAATAGGTAAAGTTTCTGAGATGAGAACCTACCAGTAGCTAATTAATATCCAGAACGATATCATACTTCGACCACATACTTTTAGTAAAATGTTACAGTACCTGTACCGTAATAGATATTCTCATACTTGAGACAAATCAAAACCTGTATTGCCGACTGACACTCAGTTCTCTTGTACAATCCGCCGTTAATTCTACATTCATTTCGTTTCATAGGTCCGGGATATTTATTCAAGTCCTGGATGGTGTGTGTAAATCATGGACAGTGCAGACCAAAAATTCTATGGCAGTCCGCTTATCTGTCTAAAGCTTCGTGATACAGGCCATTTTCAGGGTTCACAACAACAACGTTGACATACCGAACGACTCGAACATGGAATACTCTAATATGTGTATAGTTTTATATTTTCAGAATATTCTTTCAATTCCGTGTCAGTTAGGTTTCATAATATAGATCATAGCTAATACTGAACAAAAAGGAAGGAATACGTTCAATGTTTTGGCCTACTTTTACGATGTTATTATGGACGCGAATTTACGGACGTCAGCTCAAAAATCTGCATGATCTTGCTGAACTTGTCACTCGATCAATATGGTTGACTTCCTCGAATGAAATTAGACGCCTTTATCAGGGTAGAGGAGATTTTCCGACATCATACACTGCCTTTTATGGAAACTATGATGAGATATCAAAGTTAATACACGGTAATATTATAAATACGATCACTACGACCACGGCAAAGCGGTCCGCCATTTTGGATCTCCCGTGAAAATCGGCGCGACATTTAATTCGAACACTCGCGTTTTTCTGGAATTCGCTCGACAAATAATTCGAAAGTAGCCAATTTTTGGAGTGGCGAGTTTCATCACTACATCGCGAATTAATAGGGAAATTACCGTACATCTTTTTTTAGTTCCGTAAGGAAATCATACTAGTACCAGAGTAAAGAATCACTTACAGAGGAAACCCATCATAGAGTATGATATGCACAAAATGTTTTTACCATGCTGGAACTTCGGTGTATATACTTATCATCCTGTCAACACTCCGGGTTGAGCTTGTCGTAAGTGGCGACTAACTGGGGCACCCATGGGGATCGGGATCCCGGGTGTGAAGAGGAATAGGAACCAGTGTTGTGATATGACTGAAATAGTGTTGAAAGCGACGTTATTAAAAACAAATCATATTCACTCACTCACTCAACCTGTCAAACCAGCCTCATTTCATCCCTTACTCACCAGAGCTTACAAACTGCCACTGAGCCCCCACCGGAATGCTAGATTCTTCAGGCTGTATCACCTGCTCACCTCAAGTATGAACTACTTGACCAACTCCCCTTTCATCCCCCATCCATCTCTGATCTCTCCTTGCCTCATCACATATCAACAATCCATCTAAAAGTTGGCCATACTGCTTTGAATACATTGGTATTCAACCTTTCCTATACATGCATATGGTTATATTGGTTATAATTTCCAGTGTCTTTTTTATAATATGTTTGTTTGCATTTTCCAGGTGTAAAGGACTGATGCTATTAGAGACCTACACAACCATGAAGGGTGCTAAATTAGCATTGCCAGATTTCTTGGAGGTCTCACGGGAAGTAACAGATGATCCAGCATTTTCTATGTTTAACTTGTCCTTAAAGGAGGACTGGACTGGTTCCCATCATGAGCTCCATGATCTAGCCAAGGATGATGATTAGACTTACCATGTCTACATATATATGCTGACTATGTGTGCACAGACATGACCGACCCACTGTGTGCATATACTTACTATGTCTACATATGCTGACTATGTGTGCACAGACATGATCGACCCACTGTGTGCATATACTTACTATGTCTACATATGCCGACTATGTGTGCACAGACATGACCGACCCACTGTGTGCATATACTTACTATGTCTACATATGCTGACTGTGTGCACAGACATGATCGACCCACTGTGTGCATATACTTACTATGTCTACATATGCTGACTGTGTGCACAGACATGACTGACTGACTTTGTGTGCACAGACATGACTGACTGACTTTGTGCATATACTGACTGTCTACATATGCTGACTATGTGTGCACAGACATGACTGACTGACTTTGTGCATATACTGACTATGTCTACATATGCTGACTTTGTGTGCACAGACTGATCATAGTGGATGAAGAGTGGTTACTGTCATACTGCCATGTCGATTGAATAGTGTTACCAACTGAGCACGGCTGACAGGTCTGCATTTTGGATGCATAGAATGACTATCTGTGCACAGGTTGCTGTGTAAACTGAATGGTTTTGCTATTTGTTGAGGGGTTACTGCAGTGAATAGACTGACCTAGTGAAGACTAGTATACCGTGTGATTGTTGTGCAGTGTTCTCCTCATGCAAGTGTTACCTTCCAGAATCTGACAACAGTTTAATAATGATTCTCTGCATACACTATACTAATCCAAAAAGTTTGGGTGGGACGATTTGCATAAATTTGGTATTTTTTGTTTGGTTTTATTCCTCTTTAGACGTCCATGACTTGATTGGAGACCATCTACCTCTGGATGAGCATCTATTCTCAAATGTCAGGTTTTATTTTTATCGATTTGTTTATAGACATGTTATAGTTCTTATACCATTGTATGGAATTGAAGCATTTTCATGAAGCTCTATATTTGTATCACTGAGAAATGGACCATCACCATTGCCACCACTAATTCAAATGTTAATATCTCTCAAACATTTGAAGTTTCTATGGTAAAACTTGCAGTGGATGTGGTAAATCCTGTAATAATTCAGTGATTGACTTGGGGTGTTGTTGTGCACACCCCAGGTGTTGTTGTGCACACCCCAGGTGTTGTTGTGCACACCCCAGGTCATGGTCAGATTATAAGGGTCGCCGATTCTCAAACAGCTTGTCAAGAGGTGACTAATGGAGGCACACATGTCGTTCCCGGGTGTAAAAAAGGATTAAGATCTAAATGTCTTGATATGATTGAAAGATAGTTGAAAGTGTCATTAGATCCTAATCGCTTGCTCATTCAAACATGTCATAGGGTGACAGTTGTGTTGCGTTGGTAGAATGATTTTAGGATCTACTTTGTACATGTAGCATAACAATACCTGCTATAGTTATTGATGATGTAGAGCAGTTCCCAGTATTAAATGGAGGCTGTTTAACAGGAGTTTAATTGCTTCAATATTTAGTGTATTTTTATTGACTGGTTTGACTGAGTTTTCTATTGTGTGATTTAGAATTTATTGATTGATTTTGAAAGTTATTCCATAGTGCTGTGATTATCATTCATTCCTTTGGAGGCCTGGAAAAGCAGCCCACACAATACGGAAAACTCACCTCGGCAAAAATAATGTCATATTAAAATAATTCCTATTTAACCCCATGTTAAACATTGCTGAGGCAAACTACTTATGCCACAGCATTTACCTCGACAATTGCCAATTGCTGAGGTGAATTGTTTTTGGTTGTACAAGTATGGTAACCTTCAGGTTTGGGATAGGCCAAGGTTACATAAAAAGAAATTGCAAAACAGTCTTCGCATATGCCTTGACATTGATAACAAAAGCATGAATCTCTAAATTTGGTGACGTAATCTCTAATTCGCCCAGGCCTACAGTTGAGATTATTTGATAATGTATGGCATCTTGTCAAGATTCTTGTGAGCCACTGTATGGCTCACGCTGATACAGAAGAGTTCTCTTTGGGGCTAACACAACTTAATTGTTTCTGGTCAAAGATTGGAGAGAATGAAAGTGGTGCGGTGATGCAACTTTTTCTTTCTTTCGTTTTACCCCCCAGCCGGATTGGGCTGAGGGGTATTGTTGTTGCTTCATCTGTCCATCCGTCCATCCATCTGTCCATTTTCTTTTGTCTGAAATATGTGTTCTGATATATTCATACTTGTATCTCAGTCATAGAATGTGACCCCAAGTTTAGTATGGATATGTGATCTCTGCCCTGTCATTTGTTATCAACTGTTTGAAGAGTCCCTTGTTGTGAATGATAGTCCTATGTTATGTATATACTGCTGTTTTAGCTCGATGAATGCATTGTATTGTTAGGATAGTTACTGTACAGCTACGGAAAATGAAGATATTGAAATTCAATCCAACTGGTGCTGGTCATATCAAGCATGTAGATAGACCAAAATTGAGGAAAATCCTTTGCTTTTAGGAATCTAGGCCAACTGGGCATGCATACACATCATTCAGGCATGCTCAATAAGGTGAAGTGTGCAAATTAAGTACAGCAATCTTGAAAGGGGGGAAAAGTGACAAATTACTTTTTGTTTGCTAATAAATTTCCCTTAGTGTGGTGAATGACACAATAACTTATTTTTTTAGCAATACTTAAGAAAAGCTGCTCATCCCATGTTTTCCATGTTGGGATGTAGTGATTTGGTACCGGTGCAAATATGAGTTCACGTAGATTACTGATTACACATGTATGCACAGTTTTAATAACGTACATATTATAATACGTTTGTTAAAACTCATATTAATTGTTGTTCATCACTAAAACAAGTGTAATATTGCTTAATGTGACATTAAGTAAAATTCTCTCTCTCTCTGTCTCATTCAAGGAATCTAAATTGATCAAAGTTATAATTTGTTTTTAGTGAGTGATACTGAACAATTGAAGTATGGCACTTCTGTAGGTATTAAGTGATACTGAACAGCTAAATTATGGTTCTTCTATGTTTATATGAGTGATACTGAATGGTCGAAGTAATGGCTCTGTGCTTGATACTCCACCCTCTCAATAGCAGCCTGTCAGTGTGACAAGAGTTTGTCGAATGAGCAAATGTGCAGGGGTTCATAGACGTCAAAATATTCAGTTTTTGTCTTGTTGAATTGAGTTTTTGTCCAATCGGTATTCAGCTTTTCTACAATTTTATCCCCTTGATGTTTAATTTTGTAATTTACTTTAATATTAGCATTTCTGCTGGAATTGAATTTTTCATAAGATTACCGTGATCCTTGGCTTCAATATTGAGTTTTTGAGTGATTTTACTACCTATTAACGGTAGCAAAATGTGACTTCTATGAACCCCTGATGTGGCAGAACTGTCAATAATTCCCCACTTCGTATGCTGTATATCAACTGGGGCTAGTTGAGAGGGCTGGATGCTTCTATGTTCGTTTAAGTGATATGTATTGTATTGTTTATCGAATATATAAGTGGCTGTCTGCTGCTTTGTGTCATTTATGAAGTTGTAATGTTACTACGGGAATACTTATGGGAATGGCTCAAATAATTCTATCTATTCAGGCTGCACACTGAAATCTAATTTCCAAATCCATTTCAAATGACTTTATCCAGTGGTTCTGTGGTTCAATTATTAGAGACTTTACTCCTATGTGTTGTGTACTGAAATATATTGAGGATAAATAAATTCTTCAAAACAATTCTTTTGATGTTGTATATTTAGCGTGTTGCGCTGTAGGGCTCTCGATCTTGGGTTGAAGTTCTCAAAACTTTTAATGAATATATTGTTACATCAATAACTCATTCTTCAGATGAGATTATCTTACTCATTTGTTCGCTCAGTCATCAAAACCCTTTTGCGTATATGGCCTAAAACAGTGCCCAGGGACAATAGTGAAAGAGAAAGAGTGCCAGTGATAATGGAGCTTTAGATGTTCAATACTGAAGATTGCTAACAAATCTGCCCCCAGTGGTCAGACTGTCGGCTTAATAGTCAGCAAGTTGGATGCCACCCTGACACTACATGGGAATATTATCGGGTAATGCACCAAAAAGGTAGTCACTTCACTAGTTCCGATCAAGTGTCAGTTCCGATCTACTTCTCGAAACATTACTCTAAAGCATTTGGTGCAGTCAAACAAGTTCATGAAGCTTCCAATCTTCATTAAATTGTATTATATATCTGTTTGGTATTTTAGGAACATACCCTTTTCATACACACGAATACATAGGTCTGCTTACCAGCACTGTGTACAACCTGTCCTGCAAAAACCGGGTCGTCGTCTTGCGCTTCCGATCAGTTTTTGTTTTGTTTCTCATATATAGTTAACATATGGTACTATCTTTCTGCTATACATTTATTCACTAAAGTTTCACTCGAAGTAGTTTTCCCACCCAATCGTTGACATCAACTGACTGAGCCAGTTTCGAACCACCCTCATCCATGAATGGCCAAGCTGGGTGATATCATGGCCCATGAATGTCATACGAACACTGCATTGATTGCGTAAATTTGTAACTGTAGTGCTAATTCCGATTGCTTTTTTACCCCTCGAGCAAATTTTTCCCGAAGGGCATTGTCGTCGGCGGCATCTCCTGTCTGTCCATCTATCCGTCTTACTTGTGGACATGATAGTTCAAAGAATTATAGCCAGGCATTGTAAATTCATACCACATATGTATCAGGTGAAGGATCAGAAGCCTAGTAAAAATGACTGATCTTGATCTATTTTATCAAGGTCAAATTCTAGTATTTGCTATATTTTTTTGAAGGATTAAAGCTAGTGTCTCCAAATTCAAATTATATACCGGTATGCAACTCGTGATTGACTAGAAGCCTATCCCAGTTGACTGACCTTGACCTATTTTTTCAAGGTCATATACTGTTTATTATGATCTAACATGAAGAAATATATCTAGGCTTTCCAAATTAATACTATGTATACATATGGCGAAGGTCCAGAGATGTACTGAAGATGACTGACCTTGACCTATTTTATCCAGGTCAGATTCTATTTAGTACAATATTCCATGAAAGATTATATTTGCTTCCTAAATCGTAAACCTGCTTTAATTTCAATGCCTTTAATCTCCATTAAAGTGCACAATCAAACGTAGAAAACGGAAGTAAACTAAAAATTAACTCCCCTAGGAGAGAGTTATCCGCCCCTAGGAGAGCTCTCACTCTTCCCAACGTGGTTACTATATAAGCCAGAGCCAGCCCATTCTCGTCCTCTTTCTCCTGTTTGCTCTCGAGCAGTGCACATCTAGGGAAGTGTTTAGATTCAATTTTCAACGTTGGTTGTTGTTGTTTCGCTGGTATATCCTTTATCAAGTGTGACTTTTGTTTGTTATTCGGAACTTCCTTATTGTATTATTATGTCTGAGGTTCCGACTACTATTCCTTGTCGTACGTGCGGGCAGATTTTGTCCCCATTGGACGCCCACACGGCTTGTTTTTCTTGTAAAGAATTGTGTTATCGAGCGACCACGTGCGCGGAATGTGTGTTATGGGACGCGACGACTTGGAGGAATTATGCCCAAGCTCGTCGTGCTTATCTTTTACATGCTTGTGATGACCCGTCTATTTCGGAGGTCGACAGACGGGTTTTAGAAATTTCTTTGGTCAATGATATGAAATGTAATGAGGATCTTGACCGAGTTGGTCAAGATCCAGTTTCGCCCGCGTCGGTATATATTCCGCCAAGCGGGACTATCCTACACGAAGATAATTCTAGGTTGTTAGACAGCTTGACCCGTACCGGAGCTTCATTGTCTAGGGTCGATCCTAAACCCGTTCCTTTGTCCGGCTTAACAAAGACCAGGTCGGTCTTGCCTGGGCATTCCATTGTCTCCGTCAGACAAAAGAATTCTTTGCCTCATGTTATTTCGCCTTTGCCTATCGGTTTACCACATGTTTCTTCTAGAAAGAAGAAAGCAAATAAACGTCGTCGTGTGTCAGTTTCTCCATTACGGGTTAAGTCTAAACATAGTTTTTCTAATTCCGTTTCTCATTCTATGGAGGCTCGTTCGGACCTACCGTTGAGTGTTCAAGTTGCAAACTTACGAGCTCCGGTTTCCGCGGTTGTTGATTCTTCACATCGTCGTTCACATACTGCTACACGACGCACACGTACACAATACCGTTCACGTTCTCGTTCACCGGTTCGGAATTTGTTTTCTTCACGACGCTCGGTTTCACCACCTTATCGTTTGTTCCATCTAAGATTAAATGTCGGACTGCGGCGGATTCTGCATTCGCGTCTTCGGCTCCTGTAACGCCGCTTACTTGCGCGCCGTCTCCAGCTTGGGTGGGTATTTTAGAGAAGTTTGATCGTCAACTAGAGGATGACAATAAATTCAAGAAGCCTCGTTTTCGAGTTAACCATGACCTTCATGATAACGTATTGCCCGACAAACCGCCCAAACGTGATCGTGATTTATCTCAGATTTCTAAGTCATCTAAGTCAACCCCGCTTGAGATACATTCCTCTCTCGTGGAGAATATTCAAGAGATGTTACTTGCAACGCAACGGGCTTCTTCGGTCGCGGATTGGTTTTTGTTGGCTACTACCCGGATTGCCTTGGATCCTGAATTACGCCGAGACGATGGGTCGGCTTATTTGTCTCCGGGTCGCGTTACCTATTTGCGGGGTTTCATTGACACCCTTGTGCAGGCTAACCGTCAAATCATTGAGGCTAGTTCTTATTCGTATGTTTCGCTTCTCCAAGCGCAACGCAACGCCTTACTTAAGGTTGTCAAACCGGACGTTCCATATGTGGTTAAGGATCATTTGCTTCATCAGCCATTATCATCCAAGTCCATTTTCAACAATGCTATTGAGTCCGTTTTACCTGTGATTCGTGAAGAACGGACTGCTCGCTTGATTGCTTCTGTTGCTCGTGGCGGCTCTACGGATCGTCGTCAGAAACGTTTTGGTCGTAGGTCCTCTACCACTCAACAAGATGGGGGCGCTCGGGGAAATTTTTGTGGCATCGACAAACCTCCACGAGGCCGGGGTCGCCGTTCCTTTCGTGGGAAACCTTCCAAGCGGAACAACAAATGACTATCAGATTTCCGTGTCCGATCAAGCCGAAGTTTTTCATCCACCTGCTTTCCGGTCATTCAGTCATCATGTCGTGGGCGGCCGCCTTCTATACTTCGTCGAAAATTGGCGACTCATCACGGACGACGCCTGGATTTTAAGAGTTTTGGAGAAAGGCTTCCTGTTCAGTTTTCATTCCTTTCCCAAACTCATCGCTTGGCCATGCCCATCCCGCCTGCCAGTTTCCGCAGGTCACTTGCAGACTCTTCTGTCATCGGTCACCACGCTCATCGACAAGGGAGCTGTCAGGGAGTTACCTCGGACAGAGGTCAGTTTAGGTTTTTACGGCCACGTATTTCTGGTACCCAAGAAAGACTCGCTCCAGATGCGGATGGTGATCGACCTAAAAGTGTTAAACAAGTTTCATCTCATCACCCCTCCTCATTTCAAGATGCCTACTGTTTCATCGATTCGGGCCCGCATACATCATCGGGATTGGCTGGCCTCAGTCGATCTGCAGGACGCGTATCTTCATATCCCAATTCATCCACGTCATCGGCGTTATCTCCGCTTCGTTATCAACGAACGTCGCTTCGAATGACAGGTCCTCCCGTTCGGGGTCAACATCGCCCCTTGGTTGTTTACCCGGATTACCTCTCCTGTCATGGCATTTCTACACCTGCGAGGTATTCAAATAGAGGTTTATATCGACGACATCCTCCTATGGGCGGCGGACGAGTCCCGTCTCAACGCGCAAGTCCAGTTCACGCTTCTGGTGTTACGTCATCTAGGATTCGTCCCTCATCCTCTCAAGTCAGAGTTAGTCCCGGCTCAAGTTCGCCGATACATCGGCGCAGTATTCGATACTTATCATCAACTGGTATACCCTCCGGAGGATCGTTGGGACAAAATTCAGCTGTTGATCCGAAAGTTTTTGTCATCAACGTCACGGACACGTCAACAGTGGCAAAGTTTGGTAGGTTTGCTCACTTCCACACAGGACCTAACTCATTACGGCCGACTACAGGTGCGTCCTCTACAGTATCATCTGTATCCTTACCTACAGACACCTTCCATCAATCCAGCGGTGCCGGTATTGACGTCTCTACATCCATATCTGGTCTGGTGGCAGTCCCGGCACAACGTCATGCAGGGGGTTCCATTCCGCTTTCCGGCCCCGAGTCATCATCTGTACACCGATGCGTCCGAGACCGGTTGGGGAGCCCATCTGGACGATTTGGTGGTATCCGGCAGATGGTCAACGTTGGATGCCAGTCTTCACATCAACCTTCTGTAGATGAAGGCAGTCATCCTAGCGGTTCAACATTGGAGTCAACGTCTCATGAACTCGTCTCTCCTCATAGCGACGGACAATTCCACGGTCATTGCGCACATCAACAAGTTGGGTACCACCCGATCGCTACCAATGTTTCGTCTAGTATGGGATCTGTACGAGTGGGCTCTCATTCATCATTGTCATCTCCACGCCCGCCATGTTCCGGGTCGGCTCAATGTCTTAGCGGACAGCTTATCTCGTCCGGACACCGTTCTTCAGACCGAGTGGCAACTTCATCCGGAGGTGTTCCAGCAGATCTCCACCATCTGGGAGTCCCCACTGATCGATCTGTTTGCTACGAGGAACAACGCCCAGTTGACCCTGTTCGTCAGTCCGATTCTGGATCCTCAAGCCTTCGCCATCGACGCCCTGTCAATCAACTGGGACAACTTCCTAGCTTATGCCTACCCACCGATGGCCCTAATTCTGGAAGTGCTTCAAAAGATTTCTCGTCACGACTGCATCATCCTGCTCGTAGTGCCGTGGTGGCCTCGTCGCCAGTGGTTTCCGGTTCTGATCCCGCTTCTCACTGCTCCGCCTCGTTGTCTACCAGTTTGGCCCAGTCTGTTACGACAACCGCACGGGATTCTTCATCACAACCCGCGGTGGCTCAACCTACACGTTTGCAGACTATCCAGAGTGCACTCGCAGTCCAAGGGTTTTCAGCAGAGGTTGCGCGAACGATGGTCTCAGCCAATCGATCTTCCACATCGCAGCTCTATCAGGCGAAATGGGCCTATTTCGTCTCCTGGTGCCGAGAACATGATGCCGATCCCGACTCTGCCTCTGTTTCCCTAGTAGCTGACTTCCTCCTTCATCTTCATCGTGATAAGAAGTTTCAAATCAGCACCATTGAGGGGTATCGATCTGCTCTGGCTAGGGTATTACGTCTTACCTCCGGTACAGACATTAGTCTAAACGATAATATCTCTGCGCTCATTCGCGCCTTCGCGTTACAGTCTCGCCGTACTCGCCAACTGTTACCGAAATGGGATATCGGTGTGGTTCTGTGTGCTCTGATTCGTCCGCCCTTTGAACCCTTAGAATCCGCTTCTATTAAAGCTGTGTCTTATAAGACTGCCTTTTTGGCGGCGTTTGCTTTAGCGTCTAGAGTGTCTGAACTTCATGCCCTTGAAAGATCTTCTATGACCTGGACGGCGGATTGGTCGCGCATTTCTTTTCGGCCCATTCCGGAGTTTATCGCCAAAAATGAGTCTGTTCGTTCAGGTCCGTGCGCTCATCGTTCGTACTCCATTCCTGCGTTGTCAGACTTCGTGCATGGTCTCGAGGACGACCTTTTGTTATGCCCTGTTCGAGCCATTCGCCACTATCTTACTCGTACCGATTCCGTTCGCGGCTCTCGGCGCCTGTTATTTCTGTCTCTTCGTCCGTCGGCTTTGCATGACATTACGAAAAATACCATCGCCACGTGTTTGAAGAAAACCATTAAATGGTCTTATCAATTGGCCATAGACGCTCCCCCTCTGTTGTCGACTGCCTCTTCTCATGAGATTCGCGCCATTGCCACGTCATGGCCGTTATGGAAGAACCTGTCCCTCCTTGACATTGTCCAGTCTTGTGCCTGGACGGCGAACTCCACGTTCACCAATTTCTATCTGAGAGATATGTCAGTCCAGTCAGATAGCATGACCACGCTTGGGCCGCTCATAGCCGCCCAACACGTGGTCAAGTAAATTTTGCAAAAAGGGGGGGGGGGGGCGGCATTTTGGATCATCGCAGCAAATCTGCAACTTGCTGTATCATCTCATCTCGTTCTCAATTATATCATTAGTCCACATTATCATGATCATATATGAAGGAAGTTATAAAGTCAGATGGACGGCCTTGGACCTTTCATCATCAACCTAAGATGTATCATCATTCTAGATGCCTGACACTATGGTGAGTGTATTCCTTACCCTAACTGCGGTTTTGCTTGTGTCTTTCAGGTTGAATCTGATTTCCTTCTGGATGATCTCAGCTGCGTCACCTACGCCCAGCTCACAAGACAAGTTGGACGTAAGACGATTGTGGACTGAGAAGGGTTCTATGGTGTAATGGTTGGCACTCTGGACTCTGATTCCAGCGGTCCGAGTTAACGTAGATCTCGGTAGAACCTCCATGGTGTGGCTTGGCGCCCTTTAAGCCCGGACAGTTATGCTTCACCCGAAGCTTATAGGTACAGCCAAGTACCTGCATGTATGTTCCCACCGTGGCCGAAGCCCCAAGAGTTTCATACAAATGCCTACCAAGAAGACCTACAGCCTTAGTGGCAAAGGATTCTGACATCTTGGTAGAGTTGCTACCACACCACGAGCACAGCTACATGGATGTAGACTTGCAAGATAAGTACAACTGTATCTTATCCACATTTTAACCTTTTACGTCTTTGACCAGGGTTTCAATTGTTGATTATTGATGTCTCATGCTTATACCCATGTCTGTGTCTTCCCAGCGGTTACTTAGCCTGCTTTTGAATCTACTACATGGCCGAGGTTCCCTCCTCCGTATGTTGGTACTGAGGCATTGAAATTAAAGCAGGTTTACGATTTAGGAAGCAAATATTAAACATTTATAAACAATGTTTCTATTTGTTACTAAATCAAACCTGCTTTAATTTAATGGGCCCTCCCGTCCGTCCCCTCGTACCGCGGCCTGGTTCACTACTGGTCTCGGTTTGTTACAATGAGAGAGAGGGCGAGAATGGGCTGGCTCTGGCTTATATAGTAACCACGTTGGGAAGAGTGAGAGCTCTCCTAGGGGCGGATAACTCTCTCCTAGGGGAGTTAATTTTTAGTTTACTTCCGTTTTCTACGTTTGATTGTGCACTTTAATGGAGATTAAAGGCATTGGAATTAAAGCAGGTTTGATTTAGTAACAAATAGAAACATTGTTTATAAATGTTTAATATCTACATTATCCAAATTTATACCACTTATGGCTGGACCTGAAGTCTATTGAAGAATATCACTTATGGCTGGACCTGACCTATTTTATCAAGATCAAATTTTACTATTTGCTATATTTTTTGAAGGATTGAAGCCGGGTCTCCAGATTCATATTACTTATGCAACTGGTGATTGATGGAAGCCTATCTCAGTTGACTGACGTAGCCCTATTTTTCAAGGTCATATACTGTTTATTATGATATAACATGAAGAATGTA
The DNA here is from genome assembly GCA_036873755.1 of Hanleya hanleyi. Taxonomy (NCBI): domain Eukaryota; kingdom Metazoa; phylum Mollusca; class Polyplacophora; order Lepidopleurida; family Hanleyidae; genus Hanleya; species Hanleya hanleyi. Next base: position 72,433 of record JAVTVY010031324.1, read on the forward strand.
GCTAGGCTTTCCAAATTATACTATTTGTACATCTGGTGATGCTCCAGAGGTGTGTTGAACATGACTGACCTTGACCTATTTTATCCTTAACCTATTTTATCCAGTTCAGATTCTATTTAGTACAATATTCCATAAAAGATTATGTCTACATTGTCCAAATTTATACCACTTATGGCTTGACCTGTAGTCTATTGAAAAATATCACTGACCTTGACCTATTTTTAAAAAGGTCAAATTCTATATGTTAATCTAAGATCTCCAAATTCATGTTCCCTATGCAATTAAGTTAGAATTTAATTGAAAATTGTTGAAGATGACGGACCTTGATCTATATTTCCAAGATAAAATTACTTGATTTGATTATAAGCTATATAGAAGAGTATATTTAGAGCTAAGAATTCGGTCATGCTCTACCAGAACGTCGGTACAAAAATTTTCCCATCAATTAAGGCCTTGGCAAAAGCTGAACTACAGTCAACCCTACTAGATCACATTTTTAGCCCACCATCACCAGATGGTGGGCTGTTCAAATCGCTTTTCGTCCGTCCGTCCGTAAACAATTCTTGTTATCGCGATTTCTCAGGAACTACTTCATGGATCTTTCTCAAATTTGGTACACAAGTTCCCCTTGAGGTCTAGTTGTGCAAGATACCTTTTCTGGTCCGATTCGAAAATCCAATATGGCCACCAGGCAGCCATCTTGGATTTCCCCATGAAACCTTGTTATCGCGATTTCTCATGAACTACTGCATGGATCTTTCTCAAATTTGGTACACCGGTTCCCCTTGGGGTCTAGGTGTTCAAGATACCTTTTCTGGTCCGATTCGAAAATCCAATATGGCCACCAGGCAGCCATCTTGGATTTCCCCATGAAACTTTGTTATCGTCATTTCTCAAGAAGTACTGCATGGATCTTTCTCAAATTTGGTACACCGGTTCCCCTTGGGGTCTAGTTGTGCAAGATACCTTTTCTGGTCCGATTCGAATATACAATATGGTTACAAGGCAGCCATCTTGGATTTCCCCATGAAACCTTGTTATCGTGATTTCTCGGGAAGTACTGCAGGGATCTTTCTCAAATTTGGTACATAGGTTCCTCTTGGGGTTTAGTTATGCAAAATACCTTTTTCGGTCCGATTCGAAAATCCAATATGGCCACCAGGCACCCATCTTGGATTTCTCAATGAAACTTTGTTATCGTGATTTCTGAAGTAATGCATGGATCTTCTTCAAATTTGGTACACAGATTCCTCTTGTGGCCCAGTTGTGGAAGATACTTTTTTTGGTCCGATTCGAAAATCCATTATGGCCGCCATCTTAAATTTCCCTTTGAAACATTGTTATCGTGAATTCTCAGGAAATATTTCATGGATCTTTCTGAAATTTGGTACATAGGTCCCACATGGGGCCTATAGTTGTGCAAGATGCCTTTTTTGGTCCGATTCGAAAATCCAAGTTACGCTTCAAATTAATACGGTATTCCCGAGTTGTGACATTGCATCGCAAGAGTCGGCGGATCAAACGGTGGGGCATATTCTATATATTGAATATAGAGAATATCTATACCTTCACCTTCCATATCAAGGAGTTCAAATAATTCGAAATTAAGATGTATTTCTTCAAATTTTAAATCAGTTTTCTTTAGTTCATGCAGTTGCAAGTGAACTGCGCCACCCTTTCGTCTGCCGGCGGGTCGGCTACATGAAGGGACGTCACTCTTGTGACACAATGACACAACTCGACAACTGTAGACTACTGCATGTTTCGATCCAAGGGAGATAATCAGGATTCAGGCACTTTCGAAGTTTCAACATTACTGCGCGGACCGGATTCCTTCCGTATTAAGTATTGTACCATCTTATTATTTTCGAGCATGGTATCTTAAAAGAGATATCTCAAACTAGCCCAGTAAACAGAACAGAATTAGCATTCGTTCCTAATTATAAAATCTTAAGTATGTTTCATAGCTCATGCCAAAGTGTCAAAGAGATTGGTCCTGGCTTCCAGTACCCAATGATGACCCGTGCAAAAAAATAAATTTAAAAAAGTACTACAAAACAAAGGCGAAGGATCCTCCGTACATGTACTTTCATTTTCAGACTAACTTTGCTCATTTCTCTTGTATTATAACAACCGACATAAGTACAGTTTCTAGAAATCTTGAAACTCCTGAAACTTAGATTATATCTTGGTGTTTTTCAGTGTCCCTTTTCCGATCTTTTTCGCTCGGATTTGAAATTCTGTAAACAAAATTACAAATCAATCGTTTGTTCTTAGTAACAATGGACAAAAAGATCCTCTAGTCATTAGCTTACAATTATCGGACAATGGTGGGCACCAAGATCCCTCAGGATCTCTCGTTTGTGAGTGGATACACTAGGTCGAAACGATGTGTCGCATACCGAAATTGAGGTCGGGTCATAGGTCAAAGGTCGCTGTGGCCTAAAAATCAGAAATTCATTAATCATTGACAGTTTTCTATCTACAGTTCCAATTTTTGGCGAGTGGATACCCTAGGGGGGCCGATATGTCACATCAAGGTCAAAGGTCAGTGTGGCCTAAAAATTAGAAAATTATTGAAAATTGCTAATTTTTTGTGAGTGGATTCAGTAGGAAAAGATGTGTTGCATACCAAAAATTAGGTCAAGGTCAATGTGACCCCAAATTCAAGAAATCATTAAAAGTAGTTTTTTCTGTGTGTCAGTAGATACATTAGAGGGACAAGATGTGTCACGTACAATAATGTAGGTCAAGGTCAAAGGTCAAGGTCACTGTGACCCCAAATCCTGAAATTCTTAAAAATCATGATTTTATGTCTAGATACATTAACTGGAGACGATGGGTCGTGAATTTTTTTTTGGGGCAAGGTCAAAGGTCAAGATCACCCCCAAATCAGGAAAAAAAGTCACATTTAATATGTCCATCGAAGACAAGGTCGTATAATCTGATGGTGAGTTCTGTCCATCTATCCATCCATTAACATTTGTTGTCCGTGAGATATCCCAAGTTTCAAGGTATGGATTGGTACCAAACATTAGGTATACCTTAATCAAAGGGCAAAAAGGTACCCTATTCATTTCACGGTCAAAGGTCAAGGTCAGTCTCCCAGAACTGAATCCAGTTTAACTGATTATTGTTAGGTTGGACTATTCAGAGTTGTCTCCCCTACATGTATATGGCATTTGTCCTGGGGAGTTGTCTCCCTGTTTGATACATGTATGAACAAGCTACATTCAGTTAAACTGTTGTGAAATAAAAACCATGCATTTACTATTTTAACTGAGAGAGAGAACCTTTCTGAACTTCATATCTTTTTATTAATTCAAGAACAAACATTCATCACTTTTCCCTCATTTTTCTTCCTTCATGAAAAATTTTCTCACCTGAAGGGAATCTATTTGAAGGAAAATTAATATTTTCTTGTTTGACTTTTGTCGATTTCATTGTGGGATATGTGAGCTCTCGGCTCTTGATTCAAGGTCACATAGTTACCAAGAGTTAAGTCTGTTTTAGTTTATCATTCAGTATAAGGTGTCATAAATGTTACGTTCTCGTAAGCACAAAACCTTAGACCTTTTTCTGGATTGCTAGCTACCAATTGGGACCAAGGCTATTAAACAACCTTAAAATTTGGACCAGTGTAATTTCAGATGTACGGGCGTATATTGAAGCCCCTTGAGCTCTTGTTCAATGTGTTATTCAGAGATAAATAATGAAGGTTGCAGTGATTAAGCATGTTCCAGTGTGTACGATTGTAAGCCTTCGAAGAAAATCAGTGTCCAATATATTTTCCAATATGATCTTATCGAACTTAAGAATTTTGTACTCAAGGGAGTAGATGACATTCATTTTCCTGCTTTTATAGGGCTACAACATGGTGATTTGTCGCATTTTCAAAACAAGCTGAAGTTCCTAACAAAAGTGCCCAAACATCTCAAAATGGAATTTAAATCAACAAAAGACACAACAGAACCATTTATGCATTTTACTGGTGGTTCGATAGTGTGATAGGACTGACCAAAAAGTTGGTATTTTAGATTCAATGGTTGAAAGGTGCAAAGTGCTCCCGAGGTTGAAAATTATGCCTCTGACATCCCCCAAAATTCACTCTTAGTCAATTTCAAAAAAGGGAAAATTGTAAATGGCTAATAAATGAATCTTCCAATAATATTCCCTACCCCCACCCCGATTCCCCGCCCCCTCCTGGAAATAGGACTGGAAGGCTCAGTTTATCTGTTATAATACTAATATTTTCTAAGAAAGTATGGTGTCCCCCTGGTTTTATTACATATTCAACAAGAACTATTCTTTGTTTTGAGCAGGTCCATACAACTTCCGGTTCTTGAAAACTAGTAGTAATTATTCTGAAGACCTCCATTCTGGCATTCTCATCATCTGACTGTTGTTTCAAGATCCAATGCTCAAGTTTTAGTAGCTTTTTAAAGTTTGAAAAATTTCCCTCACCATTTGTTTTGAAATTTCACCTAAAGAAAACTAGACAAAACTTGGTGATAGATGGACATTTTATCTGGAGTATATTATATATCCTTCTATGCCTTTCATAGTAGTAAACAAAATCGATCTTCTAGGTAATTACTGGTGTCAAACAAGATGAGATAATGAATAGCAGCTTTGCACTTTGCACATAGTTATCCTTGGTTTGGTTATAATGGAAGTTTAAAATAAGAGTTCAATATTTTGAAGCCTTGAAAAATACGTTTTGCAGACATCCATCGCATTCAGTGACAATTTCTGTGATTTTCCATGGCTTTTCCGAACACTGAGTTATCACTGAGTTTAAAAAATGTTTGATTGGATGTGTGGCTGAAACAATATATACAGCGTGAACTATTCACAGATGAAAGCAGGTTAATATCAACCCCTGTTGCAGGTAGAAATTTTGTTACCAGCGACTTTAGTGGGAGATTAGGGAAATGCCCTTCGTCCGTCCGTGTATCAGTCACAACTGTTGTGAATGCAATATCTCAACATTGAGGGCTAAACCGTGATCTTTGGTACAATGCTGTCTTATGGGGGCATCTTGGTAAAGTTCACTCAGGACTGACCTTGACCCATTTTCAAAGTCACAGGTCAAAATATGAATAGCAGTGACAGTCCCTTGTGAACAAAAGGACAAATAGAGCTAGAGCCTTGATATTTTGTACAATGTTGTGTTATGCGAGCCTCTATGTCAAGTTAACTTCGTACAGACTTTGACCTATTTTCAAAGACCAGCAGTGTACAAAATATGAATAGTGATCTTATTTGACTCTGAACACAATATTTGTGACCCAAATCTACACCTGCTTTTGCTATGCCTTATCTCCCTTTAGGAAGAATCCTACAAATAGTTAAAAACGAAAAGTTGTCTCCCCTTAGGGAGCTCTCTCAGCTCAGCTAGGTTACTTAAGCTCTGCCCAATCCATAATCTTCCACTTTCTCTATTTGTACCTCAAGTGTGGTGCATATCAGGAAGTGTCCTATAGAGTGCTGGTTTGGTGGTTGTTGGTTTTGACCTTCGGTTATACCTTTGCTAAACTTGTACTTTCTATTGCTGTATTCTTGGACAATTATGTCTGAGATATCTATCCCGGTTGTTTCTAATTCTTGTCGCTCGTGTGGGCAGTTTTGGACTCACTTAGATGCTCACATGGTTTGCTTTTCGTGTAAAGGTCACTTGTGTTATCGGCAGGCCACGTGTTCAGAGTGTCAATCTTGGGATACTTTTACCTGGAGGAACTATGCCCAGGCGCGGCGGGCATATTTATTGCATGCTACTGAAGACCCGGCGTTATCGGAGGATGATAGACGTCAAAATGAGATTACGTTAGTTGGGGATCTGCAATTTAACGAGGACCTCGTGGGTTCAAATTTAGATTTGTCGCATAGACTTAAAAGTCCGGCTTTATCATTGGCGTCTGTTACTATCCCTCCTAGTGGGACCGTCGCACGAGGAGATAGCGATTATGTTCTAGACATTCTGGCTTCTACTGGTAAAGCCTTGTCTGGGGTTCCTGTGAAACCTGTTTCTTTGTTCGGGACAACAAAGGTCTCTAGCCCCAGGTCGGGTTTGCCTGAGCATTCTATTGTTACCAACGAACAAAAGATTTCTGCTTCACCGCATGTCATTTCACCTAATCCTTTGTCAGTCGGTCTATCTTCGGCCGGTTCTTTCAAAGAGAAAAAACATCATCGATTGTCGACTTCACCTTTACGGTTTAAATCTCGTTCTGCCTCTGCTGTTTTATCTAAAGCAGCCTTTCGTTCTATGGAGGGTCGTTCGGACTCTACTTTGAATTATCAAATTGCGGATTTACAGCCTCCGGTTTCTACGTTTGTTGACCCGTCACTTCGTCGTTCCGTGCTTCCAAACGACGCTCTTGTACATCGCAACGCCGTTCACGTTCTCGTTCGCCTGTACGTCGTTTTGTTACTCCGCCTCGACGTTCTGTTACGCCGTCTCGTCGTTTTCATACGCCTGTACGCTGTTCTCATTCACCGGTTCGTCGTTCTCGTTCTCCTGTTCGTCGAGCTCGTACACCTAATCGTCCTAGTACTTCTTTACGGCTTTCCCGTTCTCCGGTACGCCGTTCTCATACTCCTGTTCGACGTTCCCGTACGCCTCCACGCCTTTTGCCACGTCGTTCTTCCTCACCTCCCCGTCGTGGTCGTCAAGTTCGTCAGTCGTAGACTCCATTTCTTGATCAATCTTTTGATCGGTTATTGTCTACCTCTCGCCGTCGACACGTCGTTCGTTCTCCCAAAGCGGTTTCGACGTCTTCGTCTGATAGTCATGATTCCTCTTCTTCTGCGGATAGTTCGAAGGATTCGTCTAAGATGCCATTTGCTGATAAAATGGCGGCGCTTTTGGCTCTCGTTCCGGACATGCCTGTTTCTTCTAATGCTGTCTCTTCATCTGCTCGGGTTAAATGTCCGACAGCGGTTTCTTCCGCGTTCACGTCTACGTCTACTAAGACGCCTCTCACGTGTGCTCCGTCTCCAGCTTGGGAGTCTAATTGTATTGGGTTTGATCGTCAATTGGAGGAGGGCAACAAGTTTAAGAAGCCCTCGTTTTCATTTTACCAACTTCATGATAACGTTCTTCCCGATAAACCGCCCAAACGTGATCGTGATTTGAGTCAGGTTTCGAAATCATCTAAAGCAACTTCTGTTTCGGTTCCTACCAAAGTTGTTGATAATGTTATGGAGATGTTGCTGACAATGCAACGTATTACATCTTTCGCGGATTGGTTTCTGTTGGCTACTTCTCGGATTACCTTGGATCCTGCGTTACGTCAGAGCGATGGTTCGGCTTCTTTGTCTTCTGGTCGTCTTACCTACTTACGAGCTTTCATTGACACACTCAATATAGCTAACCGTCATGTCATTGAGGCGAGTGCTTTTTCTTATGTTTCGCTTCTTCAAGCTCAGCGTAAAGTGTTGCTTCAGTTTGTCAAGCCTGACGTTCCATACTTTGTGAAGGATCAACTGTTACAACAGCCGTTATCCTCTAAGTTTGTTTTCAACAATGCTATCGAGTCCGTCATGCCTAGTATTCGTGAGGAACGGACTTCTCGTTTGATTTCTGCTGCGGCTCGGCGTCCTGCTTTTTCCGTGGATCGGAAGCCTAACCGGAATCGTGTATCCAAGCCTACCCAACGTGAGGTGTTTCCACATGGTAATTTTCGTGGCTTCGACAAGCCTCCACAAGCCCGTGGCCGTCGTTCCACCCGTGGGAAATTTTCCAGACGAAGGGGTGCTTCCAACAAATGACTATCCGTTTCCCGTTTCCCATCATACCAGAGATTTTCATCTGCCCGCCTTCCGCCCTTTCAATCATCAGGTCGTCGGCGGCCGTTTACAACATTTCTGGGAGAATTGGCAGCTTATAACAGACGACGACTGGATTATCAAGACATTGAAGTATGGTTTCCTCTTCAACTTTCAGTCCCAGCCCAGACTCATATCTCGGCCTCGTCCTTCTCTACTGCCAGTTCCCTCAGGACACGTGCAGACGCTTCTGTCCTCTGTCGCCACACTCATCGCCAAAGGTGCCGTCAGAGAGCTGCCTCATGCCGAAGACAGCGTCGGTTACTACAGTCATGTTTTCTGTTCATCTGATCATACCACCTCATTTCAAGATGACGTCGGTTTCATCGATTCGGGCCCGCGTACATCACCGGGATTGGTTGGCCTCAATCGATTTACAGGACGCATATCTCCATATACCTATTCATCCTCGTCATCGGCGATTCCTTCGTTTCACCATCAACGATCGTCGGTTCGAGTGGCAAGTCCTCCCATTCGGAGTCAACATCGCTCCATGGCTTTTCACCCGTATCACTTCACCAGTCACGGCGTTTCTCCATCTACGGGGCATTCACATCGAGGTTTATATAGACGACATCCTCTTGTGGGCTGCGGACAAGTCCCTACTCAACGCGCAGGTCCGTTTCACTCTGCTCGTTCTACGTCATCTCGGGTTCATACCTCACCCTCAGAAGTCAGAGTTGGTTCCAGCGCAAATTCGCCGTTACATCGGGGCTGTGTTCAATACTCGTCAACAACTAACAACTGGTGCGCCCCCCAGAGGACCGGTGGACCAAAATTCAGGTGTTGATACTAAGGTTTTTGTCATCAACTTATCAGACACGTCAGCAGTGGCAAAGCCTTCTGGGTTTACTCACTTCCACGCAGGGCCTTACCCATTACGGTCATCTCCGGGTTCGGCCGCTGCAGTAGCATCTGTTTCCTTATCTACAGACGTCATCCCTCAATCCTGCTGTTCCGGTATTGACGTCTCTACATCCACATCTGATTTGGTGGCAGTCCCGTCACAACGTCATGCGGGGAGTTCCATTCCGATTTCCTCTTCCGGATCACCATCTCTACACCGATGCTTCCGAGACCGGTTGGGGAGCCCATCTGGACGGTCTGGAGGTGTCCGGCAGATGGTCGAGTTTGGATGCCAGACTTCACATCAACCTTTTGGAGATGAAGGCAGTCATCCTAGCAGTTCAGCATTGGAGTTGGCGTCTCATGAATTCGTCCCTTCTCATCGCTACGGACAACTCTACGGTCATTGCTCACATCAACAAGATGGGTACCACCCGTTCTCAACGTTTCGTCTGGTGTGGGATCTTTACGACTGGGCTCTCATTCATCACTGTCATCTCAATGCTCGCCATGTCCCAGGTCGGCTCAATGTCTTAGCGGACCGCCTGTCTCGTCCCGACACCGTCCTTCAGACCGAATGGCAACTTCATGTGGAGGGTTTCCGTCAGATCTGCAGCGTCTGGGAGACCCCCTTGATCGACCTGTTTGCGACGAGGAACAATGCGCAGCTTGCCCTCTTCGTCAGTCCGATTCTGGACCCTCAAGCCTTCGCCATCGACGCTCTTTCAATGAACTGGGACAACTTCCTGGCTTATGCCTACCCACCCATGGCCCTGATTCAGGAAGTTCTTCAAAAGATTTCTCAACACGACTGCGTCGTTCTGCTCGTGGTTCCGTGGTGGCCTCGTGGTCAGTGGTTTCCGGTTCTGGTTCCACTTCTCACTGCTCCGCCACGTCGTCTTCCAGTTTGGCCCAGCCTGTTGCGTCAACCTCACGGGATATTTCATCACAACCCGCGGTGGCTCAACTTACACGTCTGCAGACTATCCAGAGTGCACTCACAGTCCAAGGATTTTCAGCAGAAGTTGCACAGACGATGGTTTCAGCCAATCGATCTTCCACATCACAGCTCTATCAAGCGAAATGGGCCTATTTCGTCTCCTGGTGCCGAGAACGTGATGCCGATCCCGACTCTGCCTCTATTTCCTTAGTAGCTGACTTCCTCCTTCACCTTCATCGTGATAAGAAGTTTCAAATCAGCACCATTGAGGGGTACCGGTCTGCTTTGGCTAGGGTTTTACGTCTTTCTACCGGCATCGACATTAGTCTAAATGACAATATCTCTGCTCTCCTACGGGCTTTCGCCTTAGTCTCGCCGTACTCGCCAGCTGTTACCGAAGTGGGATATTGGTGTGGTTCTTTGTGCCCTGATTCGTCCGCCCTTCGAACCCTTACAGTCCGCCTCTCTTAAAGCTGTTTCCTACAAAACTGCTTTTCTGGCGGCTTTTGCTTTGGCGTCTAGAGTTTCTGAACTTCACGCTCTGGAGAGATCATCTCTGACCTGGACGGCGGATTGGTCTCGCATTTCCTTTCGTCCCGTCCCTGAGTTCATCGCCAAGAATGAGGCTGTGCGCCAAGGTCCTTGTGCTCAACGTTTGTACTCCATCCCTGCTTTATCAGACTTTGTTCGTGACCTTGAGGACGACTTACTGTTATGCCCTGTACGAGCCATACATCACTATCTTACTCGTACCGATCCTGGTCGGGGCTCTCGTCGTCTATTATTCCTGTCTCTTCAGCCATCCGCAGCGCGTGACATTACCAAGAATACTATTGCTTCTTGGTTGAAGAAGACCATTAAGTGGACATATCAACTTGCCATTGACGCTCCCCCACTTTTGTCCTCTGCTTCTTCCCATGAAATTCGTGCCATCGATACATCATGGCCTTTATGGAAGAACTTATCCCTTCATGACATTGTCCAGCCCTGTGCATGGACGGCAAATTCTACGTTCACCAATTTCTATCTGAGAGATATGTCAGTACAATCAGATAGGGTGACCACGCTTGGGCCGCTGGTGGCTGCCCAGCACGTGGTCAAGTAACTTTCAAAAAAAAGGGGGGGGGCATTTTCGTTCAGCGCAGCAAGTCAGTCAATCAGCCAGCTTGCTGCATCATCTCATCTCCCAGTCATATCATATGTCCACCATACTACATGAGCACCTAAGAGAAGCAATAGGTCAGCCTGCCAGCCGCCAACTCACAAGTCATCTTTCAAGGCCTGACACAAGGGTGAGTTTTGGTTTTCTTTTTTTAGGTATACTTTGTGTCACTTTCAGGTTTAAAGTACAGAGAGTTTGGTGCATGAGGGCAACTATGACCTTTCTTACTAGATCATCTCAAGAGAGACGGCTGCTGTCAACTCACAAGTCATCTTACAAGAACTGACACATTCGTGAGTACTACTTTCAGGTTTGCCACTGTCAGCAACAGGGACTAAAGTACAGAGAGTTGACGTAAGACGGTTTGGGGACTAAAGAGTGGTATAAGATGGGCACGTTGTATGCAATGTTGGCGGTACAAACATGACCACTTCTCGTCATACACTGATTACCACTCGAATACTCACAGCGCCACCGGCCCGAGTTCCTTCGTTGGGGGTAAAATTGTGCACCACATCCACGATCACGGCTACATGGATGAGTACATTCAACTATCTATTATGATTACTCCATGACTACCCACAGCGTCACCGACCAGGGTCCCTCTTGTCGAGTACTAGTGTGCCATGTCCGTGATCATCTCAGCGGTTACTCAGCCTGCTATTGGAACTACAACAAGGCCGAGGTGCCCACCTCCTTATGTTGGTAGTGAGGCATAGCAAAAGCAGGTGTAGATTTGGGTCACAAATATTAAACATTTATAAACAATGTTAGTATTTGTAACCAAATCAAACCTGCTTTTGCTTTGATTACCCTCCCATCCTGCCCCTCACTCCACGGCCTTGCACTCCACACGTCTCGGGCTATAAGAGTGAGAAAGAGGGAGATTATGGATTGGGCAGAGCTTAAGTAACCTAGCTGAGCTGAGAGAGCTCCCTAAGGGGAGACAACTTTTCTTTTTTAACTATTTGTAGGATTCTTCCTAAAGGGAGATAAGGCATAGCAAAAGCAGGTTTGATTTGGTTACAAATACTAACATTGTTTATAAATGTTTAATATTTAAGGTACAACTTGACCTATAATCTTAATCCTTGGCACAATGCTGACTTGTAAGAGCCTCTAGACCAGGTTCACTGCAGACTGGCCTTGACCTATTTCAAAGTCACAGAGGTCAAAATGTGAATAGCATTGTGAATGCAATATATCAATAACTGAAAACTAAAGATGGGATATTTCGCACAGTGCTTAAATTCGTCAGGTCAAGTTCATTCTAGATCTTGAACTATTTTCAAAGGTTACAGGAGTCAGGTTACATTTCATACGTGAATATTTGGCATTTAAGAGTGTGAATAGCAGTCGCACTTGCTTGTGAACACAATATCTAAGGGACAACTAGATCTAGTCTTGATCCTTCCCACATTGTGGCTTATAAAAGCCTATAGGCCAGGCTCACTCTAGTCTGGCGACCTATTTTTAAAGGTCATACATCTAATGTGAATAGCATTGTGAATGTAATATCTCAAGAACAAAGGAAGCTGGAGACTGGTTAGTTGGCTTCATGCTCACTCTGTAATGACATTGACCTACTGTCAAAGGTCACAGAAGTCAGCCTGTAAATTAGCAGCCATATTATATCCTAATAATATATCCTCCGGAACAAAATATTAACTGTACACTCTTGAGCAGTTATTGCTGTCGCATATCCGCCTTTATGCGAAGTTCATTATAGAGGCTTGTCGAGAGATGTTTTGTAGCAATGGTAACATGCCCTTTCAGACAAGCTTCCCAGCGGAGGACCTGCTAGCTACTCAGCTTGTAAATCCTTGTAATGTATCACATACGTCGATGTTAGATGGTTTCCACGAGTCGACCTTTAATCTAGCCCGTTCTTTAATTCGAAGGGATGAGGGGAGAGCTTGTCTTCGGCCACCATCGTTCGTTCGGTATGAAATATTCCCTGCATGTTGTTGAGTGATGGAGGGTAATGTGATTAGATGACGTCGTGGTTGTGGGAAAATCCTGATGTATGGACATGATCCCCCGTGACGATATTCGGACAACATGCTATCCAAAGTCATTGTTCTGTATATCAATCACGCTTTATTGTGTTGTAGATTATTTTATTTAGGGTGTACAGTCGTTAAAATTGAACAGAGAAAGCAGAGGTTATCCATGTATTGCATAATAAGTATCGACAATTGCTTACGCAAATTTGGAGGTGTGTGTATATAGATTCTACATTGAAGGGGATTCGAACAACTTCCGGGTTCGGATATCCCTATGCAGATGTTCGTGTTCCTCCGAGTTTATTCCATCATATGTGCCCATCTGTTAAGTGTGCTCCATCTTTTGATGCCAAAATGAAACAATCTGTGTAGTCGAAATTCTGTCAATCAATATTGAATTTTTTTAATATTGTCTCGTTTACTGACTGAAGTTACTATACTCAATCATCCATGCAGTTTTGAATACTCAAGAGTTGCTTCATACTCGTAGATCTAGTTCACATTCATATAAATAATGTACTCTTTTGGTGGGGGTGATGGTTGACCAAAGAGCATGGACCCACCTCTCCCCCCACCCCACACACACATTCCCTGCTCTATCATTAGGTACACATCAGTAGTATATAAAAACCAGCAAAAGTCATATTTTGCCGGGGGAGGTAACTCTTGCATCCGCCAGGTGGCGTTATTGTAGGTTATAGTATAGGAAGCGGTCATTCACGGCCTTTGACCTCTGAGGCCGCTATAGTTCCAACAGGTGGCGCCCCCTCTTTGACCTCGAATTCCTCCGCGGTCTGGCGGTGATGCGGTCTGCTTCCGCGGACAGAAAGTAGTCCCCAGACTTCAAATACGCTGCATATGGACCGATTGGGTCGAGTGAGGTGTCACAGTGAAGCTCTCCTCCAGGGCTATCAAGTCATGGGTGGGTGTATGTTTTCACAGAAAAAAAAATAAAAAAGTAAATAAATAAATAAAAAACGGAACATGGACTTTACTCCTACAATAGGGACCTGTATTATACAATATACGGGAAAATGCTGGGGGTGGTCATTTTTTGTGGATTTTACTATGGGTTGTTTGGTCTTGTTTTTCACGTCTCGCCACGAAAAACACGATGGGAAGTGTCTCTGAGGTAAGTGGTGAAATTTTTCGAAAAGTACCGTGTAGGTCTGTGGGTGCACTCCAGGGATTCTTCAATACGGCACGAAATAGACTATGGGTCCGTTTTTCGGCCACCAATTGTCGTAAAATCGTCAACCCAAATCACTTCTGAAAGAGCATGATTAAACTATTATTTTGAGATATAGCACTATGTTATAGAAAAATGAATCTCGAACATTACCCTCCAAGCTTGCTTCATTTTTCCTAAAATCTGTAAGAGCGATTTCAATTAAACTTCTCACTCACGTTCCCTGATCCGGTCTCAACTTGAAAAGGCAACAAAAAGTCGGGGTGTCAACCTGCCAGTTTTTTGTCAGATTTTCTTCCCGTAAATGAGTCATGATTTTTAGGCACAACCAAGAGGCATAACTGAGGCAGGACAAAATTTACTTCGTGAACTCGAACAGCGTGTAGTCGAAGCCAGCCATCGACCTGTACGTGCTCGTTTGCAGCGTTGATAATGCTGAATAGGATGGTATTATAGATATAAGCTATTAAGAAGACAAGAAGAATTATGATGTAGCAGAAAACGGGCAGTCTATCGTATTATGAAATTAGACCGAGGCCATTACTGCGAAGCTGTGGAGGGCCACCTGTATATAGGCCCATATAGGCCCATACTGGCTATGGGGGATAGGTCTATACTGGGAAATTCACTTATGTTCATTGCGATATGGGTTGTTTGGTCCTGTTTCTCACGTCTCGCCATGTAGAACACGATGGGAGGGTCTCGAAGTTAAGCGGTGAAATTTTTTGAAAAGTTGACAGAGGTCTGTATATAGACCCATATAGGCCCATACTGGCTACGGGGGATAGGTCCATACTGGGAAATTCACACATGTTCATTGCGATATGGGTTGTTTGGTATTATTTTTCACGTCTCGCCATGTAGAACACGATGGGAGGGGTCTCGAAGTTAAGCGGTGAAATTTTTCGAAAAGTTCACGTAGGTCTGTATATAGGCCCATATATACCGATACTGGCTATGGGGGATAGGTCCATACTGGGAAATTCACACATGTTCATTGTGATATGGGTTGTTTGGTCTTGTTTTTTACGTCTCACCATGTAGAACACGATTAAGCGGTGAAATTTTTTGAAAAGTCCAGGTACCGGGTAGGTCTGTATATAGGCCCATGGGCCTTCTGGCTCAGTGGATAGGTCCATACTGGGTGGACGTTTTGGGCTCTAGGTGAGCCCCAGTGATCCCATGGTGTCGTATGAGGTCTTATTTTGAAGCTCTCGTGGAGGAGCATCCGACTGGACTAATGGATCGTCCGTTTTCAATATTCTGCGTATGCGCAGTCTGGCCGTAGTATAGAAAGCACGCATTTTGGGGGTGCGTGGGGGTGTGCTTGGGGTAGAGATGGACCACTATTGGTCCGAATGCGTCGTGTGGGGTGTCCTATTGTAGTTCTGGTGGTGCAGACCACCATTTGAGGAATGTTCACGGCATCTGTGACGTCATTGGTGATGTCATCAGTAGGAGTAGTAGCCAAAGTGGGCATTTTGGGGCAGTGAAAGAATGTATTTGGGGTAAAAATGGACCATCTTTGCTCCGAATGCGTCCTGTGGGGTGTCATCTTGTAGCCTTCGGGGTGGAGACCACGATTTGAGGGATGTCCACAGCCTCTGTGACGTCATTGGTGACGTCATCAGTAGGAGTAGTAGCGAAAGCGGGCATTGTGGGAAGTGAAGGAAGGTATTTGGTGTAGAAATGGACCATCCTTGTTCCGAATGTATCGTGTGGGGTGTCATCTTGTAGTTCTCTGTATGTAGAGGCATCTACACACTTGGTGGTCGCATCGTGCATGAATACTACATATGACTTGATACTGTGAACTATAACTGTAAAAGTTCAGCATGGTCGAGTGGTCTAAGGCGCCGGTCTCAAGTGCTGGTCTCAAGGGCGTGGGTTCGAATTCTACTCCTGACACATGAGTTGTTTACTTGACACTTCTGATACCATAGTTAAAACTATAAAACTATAACTGTAAAGACAGGAAGGCCGAGTGATCTAAGGCGCCAGTCGTAAGTGCTGGTCTGCGCAATGCAGGGCGTGGATTCGAATCCTACTCCTGACATGAGTTTTTTGTATATACACCTTTTGTATTATACCATATCTGTCCTGAATGTGCTGTATTGTACCATATTTGTCCTGTATTATACAACATCTGTCCTCTATTATACCAAATCTGACCTGTATTGTACTATACTTGTCATGTATTATACCATATCTGTCATGAATGTGCTGTATTATACCATATCTGTCCTGTATTATACCAAATATGTGCTGTATTATACCATATCTCTCCTGTATTGTACCATATATGTCCTGTATTACACAATATATGTTCTGTATTATACAATATTTGCCCTGTATTATACCATATCTGCGCTGTATTATACCAAATCTGTGCTGTATTATACAGTATCTGTGCTGTATTATACCATATCTGTCCTGTGTTATACAATATCTGTCCTGTATTATACCAAATCTGTCCTCTATTGTACCATATTTGTCCTGTATTATACAATATATGTTCTGTATTATACCAAATCTGTGCTGTATTATACAGTATCTGTCCTGTATTATACCAAATCTGTGCTGTATTATACCATATCTGTCCTGTATTGTACCATATATGTCCTGTATTATACAATATATGTCCTGTATTATACAATATTTGCCCTCTATTATACCATATCTGTCCTGTATTATACCATATCTGTGCAGGATTATACAATATATGTGCTGTATTATACCATATCTGTCCTGTATTGTAACATATATGCCCTGTGCTATACAATATATGTTCTGTACTATGCAATATATGTTCTGTATTATACCATATCTGTCCTGTATTATACCATATCTGTGCTGTATTATACCATATCTGTCCTGTATTTTACCATATCTGTCCAGTATTACACCATATCTGTGCAGTATTATACAATATATGTGCTGTATTATACCATATCTGTCCTGTATTGTAACATATATGCCCTGTGCTATACAATATATGTTCTGTACTATACAATATATGTTCTGTATTATACCATATCTGTCCTGTATTATACCATATCTGTCCTGTATTATACCATATCGAAATGCGGGGACGTCCGTAGTTACATCCGTCTCAGCGCCTTAACGCCATGATATAGACCGGAGAGAGAACAACAACAACAACAACAAGGATGACAATCCAATCATTTTAATATCCCTCCAGTACATCGTACCCACGCTGGGGAGTCGCGTTATGTATGTTTACAATTCTTGTAGGCTCTTGTCCAATCAGAAGCCATCGTTTGAGAAAGTTAATCTCCGGCCAGAATCACTTTTGGCATAAGTGTCGTCGAGCAGGCCAGGATACTGTAACGGCAGCATGTCCTGAAACAATAGTTTGCGCATTTGGGGTGTAGTGAGTAAAGTGACCATTCCTGGGGTGCGCAGGGCTATATTTGAGAGACTGAGGTTCTATATCTCATCCAAAGATGGTGTGTAGGATATCATCTTGAA
Organism: Hanleya hanleyi; assembly: GCA_036873755.1. Taxonomy (NCBI): domain Eukaryota; kingdom Metazoa; phylum Mollusca; class Polyplacophora; order Lepidopleurida; family Hanleyidae; genus Hanleya; species Hanleya hanleyi. The sequence goes on from JAVTVY010031324.1 coordinate 89,898, forward strand.
GCTCTCGTGGTGTAGACCACGACTTGAGTGATTTTCATGTCATCTGTGAAGTCATTGTTGACGTCATCAGTACGAGTGGTAGCAAAAATTTGATTAGTCGGCCAATACAGACGAAATGATGGGGACACGAGTTAATCCCTATATGTACAGACACCACCACACACCACTATTACCAACACCACAACACAACAGTTCTACCACCACCACCAACACCGGGCGGTGACGCCCGTCAACACCCGGTGGTGGTGGTGGTGGTGGTAGCTTCCGTGGGGTGGAGCTCTTGGATGGGAGCTTTTGGAGCTCGGAGCGCGTACCCGTGGTGCACACTTCCGGTTCCGTTCACATGACCGGAAGTGACCTTTGATCCCTGCGCATGATATCGGATATATTTAGCCGGGTCCTCATCTTACATCCGGGTTTTTCATGTTTACTGTCACGTGACCGGAACCGGAAGTTGTCACAAGACAGGAAATGTCCTGTATTATACCAAATCTGTGCTGTATTATACCATATCTGTCCTGTATTGTACTATATATGTCCTGTATTATGGAATATATGTTCTGTATTATACAATCGATAGCGGTTGTCGTGAATAACAACAAGTTCAGCAATGTTCATACAGTTTATTATCCCAATGTTACATCATACCCAGGCTGGGGGAGCCGCCCTGGGTATGTTTAGTATGTTGACAGCAAAACACATTGAAATATCAATATAAGTATGGACTGATGAGGGACACATGTTCAATCTTATATTTACACCACCACCAACACCACCACACACCAGTTCTACCACCACCACACACTACCACCACACACTACCACCACCACCACCACCACACACCACCACACACCGGGCGTTGACGGGCGTCAACGCCTGGTGGTGGTGGTAGCTCCCGTGTGGCAGAGTTCTTGGATCGGAGCTCTTGGATCTCAAAGTTTGTGGAGCTCAGAGCTCGGAAGTGAAGTCATCGCATGCATGCGTGCGTACCTGTGGTGCACCCTGTACCCTATAGCCCGTAGGGTATAGGGTACACGGGAACTACTACCACCACCACCACCACCACCGGGCGTTGACGCTGGTGGTGGTGTGTGGTGGTTATGGTGTGTGGTGGTGGTGGTGATGGTGGTGGTAGAACTGGTGTGTGATGGTGGTGGTGGTGGAGGTGGTGTGTGATGGTGGTGGTGGCGGTGTGTGGTGGTGGTGGTAGAACTGGTGTGTGGTGGTGGTGGTAATAGTGGTGTGTGGTGGTGTCTGTACATATAGGGATTAACTCGTGTCCCCATCAATCCGTATGTATTGGTCGACTAATCAAAGTTCGCTACCACTCGTACTGATGACGTCAACAATGACGTCACAGATAAAATGGAAATGACCCAAGTCGTGGTCTACACCACGAGAGCTTCAAAATGATACCCTACACGCCATCTTTGGATGAGATATAGAACCTCAGTGTCTCAAAAATAGCCCTGCGCACCCCAGGAATGGTCACTTTACTTACTACCCCCCAAATGCGCAAACTATTGTTTCAGGACATGCTGCCGTTACAGTATCCTGGCCTGCTCGAAGACACTTCGGCCAAAAGCGATTCTGGCCGGAGATTAAACTTTCTCAAACGATGGCTTCTGAGTGGACAAGAGCCTACGAGAATTGTAAACATACATAATGCGACACTCCCAGCGTGGGTATGATGTACTGGAGGGGTATTAAAATGATTGGATTGTCATCCCTGTTGTTGTTCTTTCTCCGGTCTATATCATGGCGTTAGGGCGTTGAGACGGATGTAACGACGGGCGTCACCCCATTTCGATGAATTAGTGTCAACTCCATGAAAATCAGAGCTTTTGGGCTAATTCATCAGGGTGTTGAAGCGTTAAGCTAAGCATTGAATACAGGACAGATTTGGTATAATACAGGACAGATATGGTATAATACAGCACAGATTCGGTATAATACTGGACAGATATGGTACAATACAGGACAGATATGGTATAATACAGCACAGATATGGTATAATACAGAACATATATGGTATAATGGAGGGCAAATATTGTATAGCACAGGACTTATATGTTACAATACAGAACATATATTGTATAATACAGGACGTATATGGTACAATACAGGACAGATATCATGATGGTATAATACAGTACAGATTTGGTATAATACAGGACAGATACTGTATAATACAGCACAGATTTGGTATAATACAGCACAGATATGGTATAATAGAGGGCAAATATTGTATAATACAAAACATACATCTATAATACAGGACATATATGGTTCAATACAGGAGAGATATGGTATAATACAGCACAGATTTGGTATAATACAGGACAGATAAGGTATAATTCAGCACATTCAAGACAGATATGGTATAATACAGGACAAATATGGTACAATACAGGTGAGATTTGGTATAATACAGGACAGATGTTGTATAACACAGGCCATATATGGTATAATACAGCACATTAAGGACAGATATGGTATAATACAAAAGGTGTATATACAAAAAACTCGTGTCAGGAGTAGGATTCGAACCCACGCCCTGCATTGCGCAGACCAGCACTTAGGTCTGGCGCCTTAGACCACTCGGCTATCCTGACTTTACAGTTATAGTTTTATAGTTTTAACTATTGTATCAGAAGTATCAAGTAAACAACTCATGTGTCAGGAGTAGAATTCGAACCCACGCCCTGCATGTGCAGACCAGCACTTGAGACTGGCGCCTTAGACCACTCGACCATGCTGAACTTTTACAGTTATAGTTCACAGTATCAAGTCATATGTAGTATTCATGCACGATGCGATCATCAAGTGTGTAGGTGCGTCTACATGCAGAGAACTACAAGATGACACCCCACACGATACATTCGGACCAAGGATGGTCCATTTCTACACCAAATACCTTCCTTCACTTCCCCAAAATGTCCGCTTTCGCTACTACTCCTACTGATGGCGTCACCAATGACGTCACAGATGACGTGAACATGCCTCAAATAGGGGTCTGCACCACGAGAACTACAAGATGACACCTGACACGACGCATTCTGACCAATAGTGGTCCATCTCTACCCCAAATACCTTCCTTCACTTCCCCAAAATGCCCACTTTCGCTACTACTGATGACTTCACCAAGGACGTCACAGATGCTGTGGACATCCCTCAAATCGTGGTCTCTACTCCGAAGGTTACAAGATGACACCCCACAGGACGCATTCGAACCAAGGATGGTCCATTTCTACACCAAATACCTTCCTTCACTTCCCCAAAATGCCCACTTTCACTACTATTCCTACTGTTGACGGCACCAATGTCGTCACAGATGACGTGAACATTCCTCAAATGGTGGTCTCCTCCCCGGAGGCTACAAGATGACTCCCCACAGGACGCATTCGGACCAAGGATCGTCCATTTCTACCCCAAATACCTTCCTTCACTGCCTCAAAATGCCCACTTTGGCTACTACTTCTACTGATGACGTCACCAATGACGTCACAGGTGCTGTGGACAGCCCTCAAATCGGGGTCTGCACCCTGAGAGCTACAAAATAACACATCCCACGACACATTCGGACCAAGGATGATCCATCTTTACTCCAAACACACCCCCACGCACCCCCAAACTGACCACTTTACTTACTACACCCAACTGCTGCAATCGCAGATTTACGCGACTTGCCATAAAAAACACGCCATTCTGACTCTATCCCACAAAAGCGTCACTTTGACACTTTCCACGACCCATTTGGACCAATAGTGGTCCATCTCTACCCCAAGCACACCCCCCCAAATTGTCTGCTTGCTATACTACTCGTACTGATGACTTCACCAAGGACGTCACAGATGCTGTGGACATCCCTCAAATCGTGGTCTCTACTCCGAAGATTACAAGATGACACCCCACAGGACGCATTCGAACCAAGGATGGTCCATTTCTACACCAAATACCTTCCTTCACTTCCCCAAAATGCCCACTTTCGCTACTATTCCTACTGATGACGGCACCAATGTCGTCACAGATGACGTGAACATTCCTCAAATGGTGGTCTCCTCCCCGGAGGCTACAAGATGACTCCCCACAGGACGCATTCGGTGCAAGGATCGTCCATTTCTACCCCAAATACCTTCCTTCACTGCCTCAAAATGCCCACTTTGGCTACTACTTCTACTGATGACGTCACCAATGACGTCACAGGTGTTGTGGACAGCCCTCAAATCGGGGCCTGCACCCTGAGAGCTACAAAATAACACATCCCACGACACATTCGGGCCAAGGATGATCCATCTCTACTCCAAACACACCCCCACGCACCCCCAAAATGACCACTTTACTTACTACACCCAACTGCTGCAATCGCAGATTGACGCGACTTGCCATAAAACAACACGCCATTCTGACTCTACCCCACAAAAGCGTCACTTTGACACTTCCCACGACCCATTTGGACCAATAGTGGTCCATCTCTACCCCAAGCACACCCCCACGCACCCCCCAAATTGTCTGCTTTCTATACTACGGCCAGATTGCGCAAGCGCAGAATATTGAAACGGACGATACATTAATCCAGTCGGATGCTCCTCCACGAGAGCTTCAAAATAAGACCTCATACGACACCATAGGACCACTAGGGGATCGCCTAGACCCCAAAACGTCCACCCAGTATGGACCTATCCCCATAGCCAGTAGGTCTATGGGGCTATATGCAGACCTCCGTGAACTTTTCCAAAACAAAAATTTCACCGCTTAACTCTGGGACCCCTCCCATCGTGTTCTACATGGTGAAACGTGAAAAACAAGACCAAACAACCCATACCGCAATGAACATGTGTGAATTTCCCAGTATGGGCCTATCCCCCATAGCCAGTATGGCGCCTTAGTCCACTCGGCCATCTTGACTTTACAGTTATAGTTTTAACTATTGTATCAGAAGTATCAAGTAAACAACTCATGTGTCTGGAGTAGGATTCGAACCCACGCCCTGCATGTGCAGACCAGCACTTGAGACTGGCGCTTGAGCACTTGAGACCACTCGACCATGCTGAACTTTTACAGTTATAGTTCACAGTATCAAGTCATATGTAGTATTCATGCACGATGCAACCACCAAGTGTGTAGATGCGTCAACATTCAGAGAACTACAAGATGAGACCCCACACGATACATTCGGACCAAGGATGGTCCATTTCTACACCAAATACCTGCCTTCACTTCCCCAAAATGTTCGCTTTCGCTACTACTCCTACTGATGGCGTCACAGATGACGTGAACATGCCTCAAATAGGGGTCTGCACCACGAGAACTACAAGATGACACCTCATACGACGCATTCGGACCAATAGTGGTCCATCTCTATCCCAAATACCTTCCTTCACTTCCCCAAAATGCCCACTTTCGCTACTACTCGTACTGATGGCGTCATCAATGACGTCACAGATGCTGTGGACATCCCTCAAATCGTGGTCTCAAAGATGACACCCCACAGGACGCATTCGACCAAGGATGGTCCATTTCTACCCCAAATACCTTCCTTCACTTCCCCAAAATGCACACTTTGGCTACTACTCCTACTGATGACGTCACCAATGGCGTCACAGATGCCGTGGACAGCCCCCAAATCGGGGTCTGCACCCCGAGAGCTACAATATGACACCCCACACGACGCATTCGGACCAAGAATGGTCCATCTCTACAACAAATGCCTCCTTCACTTTCCCAAAATGCCCACTTTGGCTACTACTCCTACTGATGACGTCATCGATGACGTCACAGATGCTGTGGACAGCCCTCAAATCGGGGTCTGCACCCCGAGAGCTACAAAATAACACATCCCACGACACATTCGGACCAAGGATGATCCATCTCTACTCCAAACATACCCCCACGCACCCCCAAAATGACCACTTTACTTACTACACCCAACTGCGCAAGCGCAGATTGACGCGACTTGCCATAAAAAAAACACGCCATTCTGACTCTACCCCACAAAAGCATCACTTTGACACCTCCCACGACCCATTTGGACCAATAGTGGTCCATCTCTACCCCAAACACATCCCCACGCACCCCCAAAATGCCTGCTTTCTATACTACGGCCAGACTGCGCATGCGCAGAATATTGGAAACGGACGATACATTAGTCCAGTCTCGGATGCTCCTCCACGAGAGCTTCAAAATAAGACATCAAACGACACCATAGGACCACTAGGGGCTCACCTAGACCCCAAAACGTCCACCCAGTATGGACCTATCCCCCATAGCCAGTAGGCCTATGAGGCTATATACAGACCTCCGTGAACTTTCCCAAAAATTTCACCGCTTAACTTCCGGACCCATCCTATCGTGTTCTACATGGTGAGACGTGAAAAACAAGACCAAACAACCCATACCGCAATGAACAGGTGTGAAATTCCCAGTATGGACCTACCCTCCATAGCCAGTATGGGCCTATATGGGCCTATATACAGACCTACCCGGTACTTTTCAAGAAAATTCACCGATTAACCATCGAACCCATCGTGTTCTACATGATGAGACGTGAAAAACAAGACCAAACAACCCATATCACAATGAACATGTGTGAATTTCCCAGTATGGACCTATCCCCCATAGCCCGTATGGGCCTATATAAGCCTATATACAGACCTACGCGGTACTTTTCGAAAATTTCACCGCTTAACTTCGTGACCCCTCCCATCGTGTTCTGCATGGTGAGACGTGAAAATCAAGACCAAACAACCCATATCACAATGAACACGTGTGAATTTCCCAGTATGGACCTATCCCCCATAGCCAGTATGGGCCTATATACAGACCTACCCGGTACTTTTCAAAAAATTTCACCGCTTGACTTCGAGACCCCTCCAATCGTGTTCTACATGGTGAGACGTGAAAAACAAGACCAAACAACCCATATCACAATGAACACGTGCGAATTTCCCAGTATGGACCTATCCCCCATAGCCAGTATGGGCCTATACGGGCGTATACACAGACCTACCCGGTACTTTTCGAAAAATTTCACCGCTTAACTTCGAGACCCCTCTCATCGTGTTCTACATGGTGAAACGTGAAAAACAAGACCAAACAACCCATATCGCAATGAACATGTGTGAATTCCACTGTATGGACCTATCCCCCATAGCCAGTATGGGGCTATATACAGACCTACCCGGTACTTTAAAAAAAATCTCATCGCTTACCTCCGAGACCCTTCCCATCGTCTTTTTCGTGGCGAGACGTGAAAAACAAGACCAAACAACCCATAGTAAAATATAAAAAAAATGACCACCCCCATACCCCATATAGGCATTTTCCCGTATATTGTATAATACAGGCCCCTCTTGTAAAGTCCGTGTTCCGCTTTTTATTTTTTTTTATTTTTTCTGTGAAAACATACACCCACCCATGACTGGATAGCCCTGGAGGAGCGGGGATACCTCACTGGACCCAATCGGTCCATGCAGCGTATTTGAAGCCTGGGGACTACTTTCTGTCCGCGGAAGCAGACCGCATTACCGCCAGACCGCTGTGGAATACGAGATGGGAAGTGACGTCACCCTGGTGGCGCCACCTGTTGGAACTGAGGTTGTCAGCGCCACCTGTTGTCAGAGGTTAAATTCCGCGAATGGCCGCTTCCTATACTATAACCTACAATAACGCCACCTGGCGGATGCAAGAGTTACCTCCCCCGGCAAAATAGGACTTTAGCCGTCTTTTATACACCACTCAGGACCATTTCGTGATTGAACATCGTGCCAGTAATAAACACAATAACGCAGACTGGAGTCTCTCTATCCAGATTTGCGGATTACCAACAAGCCTTTGACTGTTACCAGGATGGGGTTGATCAATGGTAATGCGACCATTGCCAAAAACTCAGCAGGGCAATGGAATGTTTTGAAAAAGTAGTGCTGACCATCTCTAGGCTGCCATTATTCCTAGGCAGCTGTGCCCTCTTCTGCTTGCGCACAAGCAACTGGCTTGCCGTTTATTGAATGAAACGCTGTAGGATGCACACATGACCTATCTAGATCTCATGGCCTTGAGAAAGCTGGTCCAGGAGGAACAACCAGCAGAAAAGGGACAGTTGTCTCTAGAAAGCCCAGTACTGAGACATGTATGGCTCTGTTTCCAAAAGCTAGTGATGACTGATGGCCTGCTGTATTACCAATGTTAAAATCCTGATGGCAGTGAAGGTCAGTGCTTAATTATCCCGACAGTGGAAACTACTGCCAGCTAGAGCTCTTCTTCATGAGTTCATCTCATGAATTGGAGCAATATGCAAGAGGTGACAAAAAATCATGACGGCTGGTGACTAGAGAGCAGCCATATGATTTTACAGGAAGCTTCCACCGGCACCTCACATTCAGACCTGTGCATACGATGGATTCTCAGAAGTAGACTCAGTATCTCAGCCGTGCTGTTATTGTAGCTGTTCATGTGAAGACTATGAAATATCCACACGGCCCCTAGCACCGATTTAAGCGGAATTAGATAAGCTAGCTCGGGAGCTGTGATGAGTTCTCATGATTTCATCAGCGGAATAAAACTAGAGCTGCACACAGACCAGGGTCGGAATTTTGACAGCAACATCTTTCAGAGGCGTTGAAATTTAATGGGATTCGTGCAAATAAGGACAGCCAAATACCTCCAATGGGCTACGTGTGAGATTCAACAGTTAAAACACAACATATAAAGGTGGGGAAAAGATGCCGGTATATTGACAAGAAGTCATATGACTCCACAAGCCAATGTTCGGTAGCACATCTATGTGTAAATAAGTTATGGCTTTTGGCTGAGGAACTACATACGGAATCTAGTTTTAATCCTATTGTCTTCTGTTCAAGCCCCGCAGGGCTGCAGGGTTGACCTGAGGAGTTGATGTGAACATCCCAGGAGATGTCGAAAACTATGTGTCGCGTTCTAGGCAGTGGTCTGTACAAAAGCGTGAGAGTTGTCCCCGCATAGTCAGCTTGCAACAGCATCAGTGTGGTGCTCTGATGGATAGGGTTCAGCTGGATATTCTTGGGCCTCTCCGCATGTCAAAGCGTGGGGACAAATATCTGTTAGTTATTATAATACACGAGGAAAAGCGAATCTTTCCTAAGTTATTGTAGACCAATTCACCAAATCGCCAGAGCCATAGTGGGCTATCAGGCCCCACAGTGGAAACTACTGCCAGCTAGAGCTCTTCTTCATGAGTTCATCTCATGAATTGGAGTGATATACAAGAGGTGACAAAAATTCATGACATCTGGTGACTAGAGAGCAGCCATATGATTTTACAGGAAGCTTCCCCCTGCACCTCACATTCAGACCCGTGCATTACGGTGGATTCTCAAAGTAGACTTAGTATCTCAGCCGTGCTTTCATTGTAGCTGTTCATGTGGAGACTATGAAATATCCACACGGCCCCTAGCACCGGTTTAAGCGGAATTAGATAAGCTAGCTCGGGAGCTGTGATGAGTTCTCATGATTTCATCAGCGGGATAAAACTAGAGCTGCACACAGACCAGGGTCGGAATTTGACAGCAAGATCTTTCAGAGGCGTTGAAACTTAATGGGATTCGCGCAAATAAGAACACATACCTCCAGTGGGTTACTTGAGAGATTCAACAGTTAAATCACAACATACAAAGGTGGTGGGAAAAGATGCCGGCATACTGACAAGAAGTCATATGACTCCACAAGCCAGTGTTCTGTAGCACATCAAGAGATATCTCAAAAACCAAAAAAATTATCCTTGTAATGATTTGTAACTCAGCCACGCTTTTATTGTAGCTGCTCATGTGGACATCTTAAACAACATGCCTACACGGCCCCCAGCACCGGCTTGAGCGATATTAGATTCAAATATCCAAGAGCAATGATGTAATAGCCCTATCATGTCATCTGATGGAAAGTAATGAACTATGTGACCGTTAAATGCAAATGAAACGGTGTTACATTAAGGAGGGACAATATGGATGGTGTGAACATTTGTCTCTCCTGACTGCTGCGTATCGAGCCACTCCGCACTCAGCCACTGGCCTGACGCTAAACAAAATGGTCTTCGGCCGAGAACTCTATATCAAACAGAAGGGGTAATGTTGGATAAAGCAGATGAATCCATGGATGATTCCGATCCCATCGACTTTGTTGATTCTATTGAAGCAGCCTTGAACTGCAGTAATTAATTTGTTTACCAGTGACTCAAAGAATTACAACGTGAACAGAAGAAACGGTAGGACCTCAAGCTCGATGGTTGAGAATTTAACTTGGGCGATTTGCTACATTTTTGGCACACCGCTAAGACCAAAGCTCTCTGGCCAAAACCCCAACCTCAGTGGAAGTGTCATTTTGTAGCGACGAAGAGTTAGTGTCCATTCTGTGGTAGTTAGTGGGAGTTAGTGATGGCAAGTATTCGAATGTGCTTAACATGGCAGATTGAAGAAATGTAACACTGAGAACATCCCAGAAGGATAAAAGAGATTCACGAAACGGGAAGCAGGAGCAAACATGCCCTGAGCCTGAGACGGATATCGTGTACATCGCCGGAGACACAGCGGATGCACAGATACTGACAGTACTGGTATGGAATCAAATGCAGCATCCAGATCAACAGTGGTGAAAGGGAAGCCCTATGCACCACAGACGCCACAGATGCACTGTGGTGACAGAGAGACCTCTACCTATGAAGCAGTGGCGGGAAAATTCCAAGGAAGTCCCAGACCAGGAACCAAACCAGCATAGATCTACAGGTAGCAAGTTGGGACCACAGTGGCACGACTTGTCGGGCCTATTCAGTGAAACCAAAGAGACTTGCTCTGGAAGATCTATTAATGCTCCAAAACGATTTGATTTATGGCAGACTTAAAATTGGCTTGCAATCACATTTGTTTGATGAATTCTGATGGGATCCAAAATCTTGTAAAACAGGAGACATAGCAGTGACGCCAGTTTTATATTTGTAACATAGTTATAGTTTCAAGTCTGGCTTGTGATGTCACGTCTTGTCTGCTCTGGCATTGCTTATATTAGACCGTTGAATTGTGTATGCATTCACTGGTCTGCGTAAATAAACCATAGATCTGGTGTATTCATTGTCTGTTCTCTTCTTGTCTTTCCGATTAGACTTGCAGATATTGATGGCTTTACATTACCAAGCATACCGATGTGTATGAGGTATGTTCACCGACATGGAGATTGGGTGTGTATGACTGATGTGACATGCTACCACAATGCTTCTGGCTTATAATGGCAGCAAGCGCAGTATGTGATAAATATTCATGAGCGCGAAGAGTCATGTGACCTATCACATGATAGCACATATGTCCCACCCAAGCGGCCGTCAGGATATATATGCTCGTTCTGTCCTGTGAAATTCAACACGTCCGTGGTGTAATGGTTAGCACGCTGCACGCGATCCGAGTTCAAATCTCAGTAGAACCTGATGCTTTCGTTTTTCCTCTAACATTTGTTTTCGTTATTTTTCATCGATGCATCTATTTGCACGTCATTGAAGATTGGAAATGTGTATTTCGTTGGTTTTTACAGATTTTTCACATTTAACAAATTCCTCCACAAATTTGAGAATTTCGGCGTGTTCCTAAGCTTTCCCATAAAATATATTTTATCGATCACTTGCTTGATCCATAAGCCTATTTCCAAAATTAAATATCGTAAGCGAACATCTTTCTTTCTCAAGATTTGATCAATGGTAATGCGACCATTGCCAAAAACTCAGCAGGGCAATGGAATGTTTTGAAAAAGTAGTGCTGACCATCTCTAGGCTGCCATTATTCCTAGGCAGCCGTGCCCTCTTCTGCTTGCGCACAAGCAACTGGCTTGCCGTTTATTGAATGAAACGCTGTAGGATGCACACATGACCTATCTAGATCTCATGGCCTTGAGAAAGCTGGTCCAGGAGGAACAACCAGCAGAAAAGGGACAGTTGTCTCTAGAAAGCCCAGTACTGAGACATGTATGGCTCTGTTTCCAAAAGCTGGTGATGACTGATGGCCTGCTGTATTACCAATGTTAAAATCTTGATGGCAGTGAAGGTCAGTGCTTAATTATCCCGACAGCTTGAAACCAGAGATGTTAAACCTAAGCCATGACCTACCGACTGCAGGATATCCGAGCATCTCTCGAACCTTAGAGAGAGGGAAACTACTATTCCTCTGGGTAGGGCTTTCTGAAGATGTCGAAAACTATGTGTCGCATTGTAAGCAATGGCCTGTACAAAAGCGTGGAAGTTGTCCCCGCATGGTCAGCTTGCAACAGCAACAGTGTGGTGCTCTGATGGATAGGGTTCAGCTGGATATTCTTGGGCCTCTCCGCATGTCAAGGCGTGGGAACAAATATCTGTTAGTTATTATAATTCAACAGGAAAAGCGAATCTTTCCTAAGTTATTGTAGGCCAATTCACCAAATCGTCAGAGCCTGGTGGGCTATCAGACCCCACAATGGAAACTACTGCCAGCTAGAGCTCGTCTTCATGAGTTCATCTCATGAATTGGAGCAATATGCAAGAGGTGACAAAAAATCATGACGTCTGGTGACTAGAGAGCAACCATATGATTTTACAGGAATCTTCCACCGACACCTCACATTCAGACCTGTGCATACGATGGATTCTCAGAAGTAGACTCAGTATCTCAGCCGTGCTGTTATTGTAGCTGTTCATGTGAAGACTATGAAATATCCACACGGCCCCTAGCACCGATTTAAGCGGAATTAGATAAGCTAGCTCGGGAGCTGTGATGAGTTCTCATGATTTCATCAGCGGAATAAAACTAGAGCTGCACACAGACCAGGGTCGGAATTTTGACACCAACATCTTTCAGAGGCGTTGAAATTTAATGGGATTCGTGCAAATAAGGACAGCCAAATACCTCCAATGAGTTACGTGTGAGATTCAACAGTTCAAACACAACATATAAAGGTGGAGAAAAGATGCCGGTATATTGACAAGAAGTCATATGACTGCACAAGCCAATGTTCGGTAGCACATCTATGTGTAAATAAGTTATGGCTTTTGGCTGAGGAACTACATACGGAATCTAGTTTCAATCCTATTGTCTTCTGTTCAAGCCCCGCAGGGCTGCAGGGTTGACCTGAGGAGTTGATGTGAACATCCCAGGAGATGTCGAAAACTATGTGTCGCGTTCTAGGCAGTGGTCTGTACAAAAGCGTGAGAGTTGTCCCCGCATAGTCAGCTTGCAACAGCATCAGTGTGGTGCTCTGATGGATAGGGGTCAGCTGGATATTCTTGGGCCTCTCCGCATGTCAAAGCGTGGGGACAAATATCTGTTAGTTATTATAATAAACGAGGAAAAGCGAATCTTTCCTAAGTTATTGTAGACCAATTCACCAAATCGCCAGAGCCATAGTGGGCTATCCGGCCCCACAGTGGAAACTACTGCCAGCTAGAGCTCTTCTTCATGAGTTCATCTCATGAATTGGAGCGATATACAAGAGGTGACAAAAATTCATGACGTCTGGTGACTAGAGAGCAGCCATATGATTTTACAGGAAGCTTCCCCCTGCACCTCACATTCAGACCCGTGCATTACGGTGGATTCTCAAAGTAGACTTAGTATCTCAGCCGTGCTTTCATTGTAGCTGTTCATGTGGAGACTATGAAATATCCACACGGCCCCTAGCACCGGTTTAAGCGGAATTAGATAAGCTAGCTCGGGAGCTGTGATGAGTTCTCATGATTTCATCAGCGGGATAAAACTAGAGCTGCACACAGACCAGGGTCGGAATTTGACAGCAACATCTTTCAGAGGCGTGGAAACTTAATGGGATTCGCGCAAATAAGGACACATACCTCCAGTGGGTTACTTGAGAGATTCAACAGTTAAATCACAACATACAAAGGTGGTGGGAAAAGATGCCGGCATACTGACAAGAAGTCATATGACTCCACAAGCCAGTTTTCTGTAGCACATCAAGTGATATCTCAAAAACCAAAAAAATTATCCTTGTAATGATTTGTAACTCAGCCACGCTTTTATTGTAGCTGCTCATGTGGACATCTTAAACAACATGCCTACACGGCCCCCAGCACCGGCTTGAGCGATATTAGATTCAAATATCCAAGAGCAATGATGTAATAGCCCTATCATGTCATCTGATGGAAAGTAATGAACTATGTGACCGTTAAATGCAAATGAAACGGTGTTACATTAAGGAGGGACAATATGGATGTTGTGAACATTTGTCTCTCCTGACTGCTGCGTATCGAGCCACTCCGCACTCAGCCACTGGCCTGACGCTAAATAAAATGGTCTTCGGCCGAGAACTCTATATCAAACAGAAGGGGTAATGTTGGATAAAGCAGATGAATCCATGGATGATTCCGATCCCATCGACTTTGTTGATTCTATTGAAGCAGCCTTGAACTGTAGTAATTAATTTGTTTACCAGTGACTCAAAGAATTACAACGTGAACAGAAGAAACGGTAGGACCTCAAGCTCGATGGTTGAGAATTTAACTTGGGCGATTTGCTACATTTTTGGCACACCGCTAAGACCAAAGCTCTCTGGCCAAAACCCCAACCTCAGTGGAAGTGTCATTTTGTAGCGACGAAGAGTTAGTGTCCATTCTGTGGTAGTTAGTGGGAGTTAGTGATGGCAAGTATTCGAATGTGCTTAACATGGCAGATTGAAGAAATGTAACACTGAGAACATCCCAGAAGGATAAAAGAGATTCACGAAACGGGAAGCAGGAGCAAACATGCCCTGAGCCTGAGACGGATATCGTGTACATCGCCGGAGACACAGCGGATGCACAGATATTGACAGTACTGGTATGGAATCAAATGCAGCATCCAGATCAACAGTGGTGAAAGGGAAGCTCTATGCACCACAGACGCCACAGATGCACTGTGGTGACAGAGAGACCTCTACCTACATGTATGAAGCAGTGGCGGGAAAATTCCAAGGAAGTCCCAGACCAGGAACCAAACCAGCATAGATCTACAGGTAGCAAGTTGGGACCACAGTGGCACGACTTGTCGGGCCTATTCAGTGAAACCAAAGAGACTTGCTCTGGAAGATCTAGTAATGCTCCAAAACGATTTGATTTATGGCAGACTTAAAATTGGCTTGCAATCACATTTGTTTGATGAATTCTGATGGGATCCAAAATCTTGTAAAACAGGAGACATAGCAGTGACGCCAGTTTTATATTTGTAACATAGTTATAGTTTCAAGTCTGGCTTGTGATGTCACGTCTTGTCTGCTCTGGCATTGCTTATATTAGACCGTTGAATTGTGTATGCATTCACTGGTCTGCGTAAATAAACCATAGATCTGGCGTATTCATTGTCTGTTCTCTTCTTGTCTTTCCGATCAGACTTGCAGATATTGATGGCTTTACATTACCAAGCATACCGATGTGTATGAGGTATGTGAGTCACCGACATGGAGATTGGGTGTGTATGACTGATGTGACATGCTACCACAATACTTCTGGCTTATAATGGCAGCAAGCGCAGTATGTGATAAATATTCATGAGCGCGAAGAGTCATGTGACCTATCACATGATAGCACATATGTCCCACCCAAGCGGCCGTCAGGATATATATGCTCGTTCTGTCCTGTGAAATTCAACACGTCCGTGGTGTAATGGTTAGCACGCTGCACGCGATCCGAGTTCAAATCTCAGTAGAACCTGATGCTTTCTTTTTTCCTCTAACATTTGTTTTCGTTATTTTTCATCGATGCATCTATTTGCACGTATCATTGAAGATTGGAAATGTGTATTTCGTTGGTTTTTACAGATTTTTCACATTTAACAAATTCCTCCACAAATTTAAGAATTTCGGCGTGTTCCTAAGCTTTCCCATAAAATATATTTTATCGATCACTTGCTTGATCCATAAGCCTATTTCCAAAATTAAATATCGTAAGCGAACATCTTTCTTTCTCAAGATAGAAGCTACAGCTAATTTCTGGTGATACAGTAAACTGAACATTGAACAGATAGTCCGCATCAGCTTTTCCTCCATTTTTCGTGGAAAGTGCGCAGGTGCGTGCAGCTCAAGTAGCCAAGTGTGTCGGCTGCACAAGGACTAGATAATACAGCCGCTGTGATTGACCACCTAAGAACAGCCGGCACATACTTGAACTGGGCTCTTTATATGCCACAGCGTTTGCCGGAGTATGGCGAAGGGCATAGCTGTGGCCTCGGCGACAATGTGGAAATGTGTAAGTAAGTTATAGCTTGTGGCTGAAGAACTACATCTTGAATCTAGTTTTAATCCTAGTGTCTGCTTTTCAAGCCCCATGGGGCTGCAGAGTTGACCTGAGGAGTTGTTGTGCACATCCCAGGTCGTGGTGAGAATAGGCCTCAGCTCCTCCGACAGCTTTTCATAAGAGACGGCTAACTGGCAGCCGAGGGGGTCCTAGGAAAAGGAATATAACCTCACCTGTGGGGTTCCCGGGTGTTATACGAAATAGGACCGACCCTACCCGCGTGGTTCCCGGGTGTGAAAAGGAAATGGAGCCAATATCGTGATATGACTGAAATATGTTAAATCCTATTCACTTACTCACCCAATCACCCAAAGAATCTCGAATTAGCTGAACATTGCAAGGCAATATAATGAGAAAAGCAACTACTTGACCTCTTTGAGGATTTTTTTTGTTTTTTTGCAGTTACCTCCTGCAACAAAAGTAAATGTCAGTAAGACACGCTGACAGTCAATTTGAGGAATGGAGACCTATCACCAATTTATTTTATTTTACCAGCTAGTGTTTCATATTTTTCTCACAGAGACCCTCGAGGATAATGTAGGGTCTATCGAGGATATACCAGCACCTGTAACCCGAACCATACCAATTTATAAGGGGATACAGATGGGTCCCAGCTAGGATTCTCATACATACCACGTTAGGGGATCCGCTGACCCAGAGATATCCTTTTACTATCCACTGTTGTTCTAGACAACCAGGAACACTGGATGGGTGTTTTTCTTGCCCTGAACAAATACATTCGATATTTTCCCTCCGGACATTTCCGCGCCAGGACATTTTCCCCACCAAGGATATTCCCCACCTGGACGTTTCCCCACCCCTTTATTATAATACTCAATTTTGAGATGGTGAAAACAGAGTAAACCTTCCATATCCCGCCTACAGATGACTCTTAGACGACAAATGTACTGCCGCCTTCACCTATAATCATCAATTTGTCGATTCAGTACTGTGTCAAGATCGGTTCGATCTAAGCCCTGAACTTCACACTGGCATATATGTTTTTCACCACAAATGTAGTTTGTGCCGGCACAGCGTGGAGGAACAAAACGTTTGTGCTGTACTGGTCAATGCCTGAAGGGAGGCGGGGCTAAACGGCGGGGTGGTCGAGCCACGTGGTAGTCTAGAGTTTTCCCTCTCAACGTGCAGCACATATTTTTTATTCAAAATTTCCCCCATTTTTCATGTGTATTAACCCATCCCAATGATACAGTATTATAGTAAATGACACCTATGCTTTTCCCAGAGTATTTTCCATGGTGTATTATAGTATATTACATGATAAAATATGATAAGACTGTATGATGTTATATGAGCATTGGTCTAGCATGTTAAGTCGTCTATTTGTACGAGCTACACAACTGGAATAAACTCACACCTTATGTTTGTATTCATGACTTGGAGTCATTTGCTTTATTAGGACAGGTGGCAATAAGAAGGGAGAACAACCATTTTGTTTGGTACTGAAGGTTGAATCAAAGTTAGAGTTATCTCCCCTAGACCGTCAGGTTCTTGAACATCAAATGACGTCATTTGGCGGCAACTTGTCAGCAAAGATGGCGACAGGTCTGAATTTTCTGTTGTTTTGTCCCGTTGTTTACTTTTTTGCAGTTTCTTTGTCTTTCGTTGTTCTGATCGTCTTTCCTCGTAAATTATCTAAAACATATTTTGTTTTCTTTTTCATGCTGATCGGTTATAACAGATTCGAGACAGGTAGGCTGTTTTTTTTACATTCGATGTTTATCTTCCACTGTTTGCAACAACAACGACAAGAGAATCACAACAACAACCAGCAGACCACAGTCCCCTCGTAATTCCAGAAGTACCTCATATTCATGCCTGGTGTGAGATTGAAGGGCAGGTTCACGCACATGTATACGTTTTTAACGAGAGCCAGCAACGCCAGGGTATTTTTTTTCTGAGTGCCGGTTCAACATTTCAAGAAATTTGCACTATAAATGTTAGAATAATTTTGGCATTTTAGTAGCCCTTGTTGGCGTGACCAGGGGATGCTCACGCCATTGCGTTGGAGAAACCAAGCTATAGTGCGCGAGCAACAACAACATTCCATTTCATGTAATTCGACAGAAATAGATATTTAAAACGTACCTTATACCATCAACTTCAATACTGTACACACACAAACTCCTCACGCAGGCACGAGGGTAGGAAAAAATAAGTGACTCTGGGTTGTTGTTGTTTCTCTGGACAAACATAACGTCTTCCTTGCTCAACTTCGTGAGCACGTGTTGTTTTGCGGAAGCCCAAGACTCTCGCCGAGGGGTTTACCAAAAATGCAAACCGCGCACGTGTTCGGCAAGACACGCTCGTCAATTGCCAAGGACATGTACGCTCTAATGAGGGCAATCGATTCCGGTATGTCCGAATTGATTTTAGTTTAAACTCTACACACCGAAAAGGAAATTTTTCCAAGAGTGCGTGTGTGTCAAAAGCATGTTATGGGACTTGAAGCGTACATGTTGTTTGCCAGTGGACGAATTTCTTTCCGAACACGTGCGCGGTTTGCATTTTGGGTAATCCTCGTGTGCGCAAAGGAAAGGAAAGAAAGATGGCGTGAAGCGAGTAGGAAACGTTTTGATGTGCCGAGAAACAACAACAATCCCGAGTCACTTTTTTTTCTACCCTCTGTGCTTTTGTGAGCAGATTGTGTGTGTATATGGATAAGTTGATGGAATAAGGTACGTATTTACTCATGTATTTGGGTCAAATTTCATGAGTTGAATTTTGCTGTTTGCCGTGTGGATGTGCTTGATTTCTCCGACGCAATGGCGTGAGCATCCCCTGGTCACGCCAACAAGGGCTAACATTTTAGTAGGATTGTTAAGTTTAATTTTTTTTTTTGTGATAACAAATAAATAAAGGTACTCATGTAAACAGAGAAGCCACGAGAGCATGATAACATTTACCATTCTCTATGATACAATGACGTCACTGGGGGATTTTCCTCCCTCTGAAAAACCTAATTTTAACACAGAAGTAAATGGAAAAAACTTCGAAAAAGGCTACTTCAGCTCTGATATTAATGGATGTACTATCTTTTACTTCGCCAAGTTGTAGAAATTTATCTCAAGTATGAGAGAAGATTTTTAGGAAAAACCTGTTACACTCCATTGAGGCCTAGGTTAAAAATCCCCCAGTTGCACGGATGGCGATTACGGCACTGTAATTGATAGAACAGCTGATCCTTTGTTTAGAGCCGCTGTTACTTCCATTGTGTCTAAAAGAATTCAAGCATACAGCAAGCCAAATGATCACAACTAGTAGAAGAGGTTCTCCATGCACAGAGCTTAAACGTGAAATCGCCATCAAAGTTGCAAATTAGAACTTCAAAGCAAGAGAAATAACTCTGATATCTTTTCAGGTGAAAACAATTAGAGGGTCGGTTAGCTGACATAAGAAAATTAAGTCCTGCGTGTTGACCGAGCATACTGTGTAACACGGCGAGTCAGACCTGTCATTCAAGCGCCTCATTTTTTCCTTTCCCGGGGGAAAGCGGAGGAGCAGGTCTATTAAATGTTACAAAGATTACAGATGATTTACAATGTTTTAGAAAGAAAGATTTCTACAGTTGTTCATTCTATAATATCAATCCTTAGGATATTGCCTATTTCGACCCTCTCGAAATACCTTTGAAGAAAAATATGATTTCCGTTGCATTTCAGTCCGTGGCTATATGGTTCCGGCTCTTCCATTCATTTATGTTGTTCGGGGACCTCGTGGATGACGTGCCTTTCGCCAAAACATGCAGATTTTGTCAAAAGTGACTCATTGGTCATTGGATCGCTGACATAACATTTCCTGATTGCAATTTATCAGGTTGCGCAACAATCGGCGGACAAACATAGTCTTCACAATGCTAATTTTAGCGCAAATAACCTTCTCGAGATGGCGGCGTTGCTGGCTCTTGTGAAAAGACCGCATGTGCGTGAACCTACCCTTCAGTCTTGCACCTGGCATGAATATGCTGTAATATGTGTTAGGCCTACTACGTCACCGTATAGTTGAAATAAACCTTAATTCTCTCTCTCTCTCTTCCTGGGATTACAATATGGCTTATTACCCACAGCAATCAGCAATGCTGAGGCCAATGCCGTAGCAAAATCAATTTTTTTAACATTGTGTTAAATGGGGAATATCTCAAATGCCCAAATTTGTTTTTGCTGCAGTGCTATAGGCACTTAATGTTTACAAAACAATCTATGCAATAACTAGGATTAAGATTGGAATCATTTTTTATGCAATAAGGCCATATTTTTTTATAATTTCGTTTACAGATCCGCCAACGTTCCTGGCTGGAAAAAAATGAAATCAGAATTGCGGATTCTTTTTTTTTTGCCTTAAGTTCCTGCCGACAGGTTACAATGTATTTTGTCATTGGGGACAAAACAAAATAAATAAAGCGCAGTTCTCCGATTATTTCAGAGACTGTGTCTATTATTTGGGTCTGACATAGATGTACAAAGTATTCGGTCATCAACATATATCAGTTCTGTGTTCGCTGACCGCATGCAAACAATATATGAGACTTCTGCACTGTCAATGATGAAGTCACCGATATTGGGGTACATTGACCTGTAGCATGTGTTGCTGTCAGTGTCACAGACATTTTTCACACAGAAGTTTTAGTTACCTTCTGGCCCACCGGAATGGATTTCTGACAAATTCACTCCAATATCTGACACAGTGTTTTCGGTGGACGTTTTGTGGTTTGGACAAAGATAGGGTAATGGGACAAATTTATCTGTTCTATTAACCAAAAAAAAAAAAATTGGTTTTCTCAATTTTTGCATTTGCTATCTTGGGTGAATTTTATTTTTGGCGCCCATACGTTTTCCGGAAGTAATTCGGGTCTGGATACAGCCCTGATGATACATGTATTATCCAATAATAATACAACTGAGCATTTATTGCGGGATATTCTTACCACGAACATCGACCTTTGGCGAAAGTGACGTCATTTACTGTATTTTTCACCTAAAGGAAGGAAAATTTTGAAACAGGGTAATATCTGAAGCAGTGCTGTGGGTAATATTATAGCCAAGCTTCAAAGAATATATATTCTGCAGCTAATTCTGTAACCCACCCCCATCTTTGGAATCAGTGGAATTTAACATCTGGACTATACATGTATAAGCCCTAATGCGCTAAAATATCTTTCAAATAAAGTTGGGGAGTAATCTGGACACAATTCCCCATATATGTGTACCACATCCATGATCCTCTAGGACAATCAAGGAAGATAGTGACTTATCAAGGGAGATAACTCCATTAGAAGTGATTTGCAGAGAGCTTAAATAGAAGTGAATTTGTGTAATTTCAGCCTGCGAATCTAAGTAAAATTGCTGACTGGCCGGGAAATTGGTTGCAAATTTAACGTGAAATTATCTCCGACTGAAATCTTTGTCCATGTTCACCTGTTTCATATAATTGGAGCAAACTGTGGAAGATAATGTCCCTCCCGGCAGACTGGGCTCACGATCATGTGGAAGGGGACGTGTTTTTCGAGTTACTTTTAGTAATTACATCACTGCAATATCTGGCATTATCCTTCATCATCATCCTCTAACAGGGAAAAATGAAAATTAACTGCAAAATTACGAACCCCATGGATTTAGAACAGCATTTCTCAGGTGGAATACAAAAACTTTGATAAAAAACACCTATTTCAGTTTTACTGTCTAGTTTTCCCCCTATAGAGCCTCACATATATAAAATTTACGAGTTGCTCATGTTCATCCGTACTGATTTTTCCAATTAAATTATGTTGCCAAAAATTGATGATTGACTGAAATATGAATCAGCAAGCTTTTTATACGCCTGCCAAAAGGCGGACGTATTATGTGATGGCGGTTTCTGTCCGTGTGTCCGTCTGTCCGTCCGCCGTGTCCGGTCTATATCTGGGACAGTTTTCTGTCTACAGTTCTAATTTTTGGTGAGTGGATACCCTATGGGGAGACGATGTGTCGCGTACCAAAATGAAGGTCGAGGTCAGAGGTCAAAGGTCACTGGCCTAAAAAAACAGGAAATCACTGAAGTGTTCGTGTCCGGTCTACATCTGTGAACGTTTTCTATCCACAGTTGCAAATTTTTGTGAGTGGATACGCTAGGTGAAGACGATGTGTCGCGTACCAAAATTAAGGTCGAGGTCAGAGGTCAAAGGTCACTGTTGCCTAAAATCAGGAAATCATTGATCGTTGACAGTTTTCTATCTACAGTTCTAATTTTTGGTGAGTGGATGCCCTAGGGGGGAACGATGTGTTGCATACCAAATGTAGGTCGAGGTCAGAGGTCAAAGGTCAGTGTGACTGAAAAATCAGGAAATCATTAAAAATTTCTAATTTTTTGTGAGTGGATTCAATAGGAGGAAATGAAGTGTCGCATACCAAAAAATAGGTCAAGGTCAAAGGTCAGTGTGACCCCAAAATCAGGAAATTATTAAAAATAACATTTTTTTGTGCCAGTAGATACATTAGGGGGACACAATGTGTCACCTACCAAAATGTAGGTCAAGGTCAAAGGTCAAGGTCACTGTGACCCCAAAATCATGGAATTGTTAAAAATCATGATTTTTTGAGTCCATTGAGAAATTACGGGGATTCGTTTCGTCATGTACCGAAATTTAGATCCAGGTCCATAGTCAAGGTCGCTGTGACCCCAGAATCAAGGTCAAAGGTCAGTGTGACCTAAAAATCAGGAAATCAATAAAAATTACTAATTTTTTATGAGTGGATTCAATAGGGGGAAATGAAGTGTCGCATACCAGAACAAATAGGTCAAGGTCAAAGGTCACTGACCCCAAAATCAGGAAATTATTACAAATAACATTTGTTGTGTCAGTAGATACATTAGGGGGACACGATGTGTCACATACCAAAATGTGGGTCAAGGTCAAAGGTCAAGGTCACTGTGACCCCAAAATTGTGAAATTGTTAAAAATCATGATTTTTGTGTCCATTGAGAAATTATGGGGAGACGGTTTATCATGTACCAAAATTTAGGTCAAGGTCAATAGTCAAGGTCACTGTGACTTCAGAATCAAGAAATCTTTGAAAAGTATTTTTTTTTGTGTCAATGGATACATTAGGGGGACATGTAGGTCAAGGCCGAACAAAATCATGAGATTTATAAAAATCATGATTTTTTTTGTGTCCATTGATACATTGAGGGAAGACGATGTGTCCTGTACCAAAATTTAGGTCAAGGTCAAAGGTCAATGTCACTGTGACCCCAAAATCAGGAATTCATTACAAGTCACATTTTCGTATGCCTGTCGAAGACGAGGTCATGCAATGCGATGTTGCGTTCTATCCATTCATCCATTAACATTTGTTGTCCATGCGATAACTCTAGTTTCAAGGTATGGATTGGTACCAAACTTTGAGTATACCTTACTCGCATGGCAAAGAGGAGCCATACATCAATCGATCAAAGGTCAAGGTCACAGTCACCCAAAACTGAATCAAGTATAAGATGTGATATATGTTACATTCTCAGAAGCACAAAATTGTAGACCTTTCTCTGGTGTGCTAGCTACCAATTGGAATCAAGGCTATTAAACAAACTTGAAATTTGGACCAATATAATTCCAGATATACGGGCGTATATTGAAGCCCCTTGGGCTCTTGTTCTGTATGTTACATAATTGTAGGTAAAAATACACTATTGATTTGTCCCATTACGTCCCAGGTTAAACAGGTTTAGTTCGGCCCTGGAAAACTGACGTGCTCGTACTTTAGACTGGAACTACATACTGATGTTGTTGATTACCACTCCTCCCACTTTATGTGAATTGTACCAAACCACAATCCAATCCTATTGATTTTTGGGAATGCAAACTGCCTTCTGAGACAAGCACTTTTCAACCGTCTGAGCTGGTCAAATGGGTATCGTCGTTTGATTGTGTCCTCAGGGGTTATTCTAGCCCAAAATTGTTCATAAACTCAATTTCAAAATTTTGAAAACTCAAATTTTTTTCGCGCAAAGAAATCTACAATACTCAATATTTTTGCCTTTTTCATCAAAAAAATGATGAAACTCAATTTTTCCAACTTTTTCATCGCACCAATTACAGAACTGAGGTTGGTCATATGTTTGATCATATGTTTACGAAACTTCTTCAGAAACCATAGGTTGTTTAGCATGACCTCATGCTAATTAAAACATACATGCTAGATGCTATAATTATTAATTATTGAAGCTAAATTTTTTACCATTAACAGAGAAGACTGTGATCGAATATACAACCTGGCAACATTCCTATTGTACAGATTTATACACTCTGAAATCTCTCATAAATATCGCCAGAAAAAAATATTTATGAAATAATTATTCTTTAAAGAGACATTTTAAGTTTGCTTTATTTTAATTGAAACATTATGTAAATAATTATGGTAGACAGTAAAACTCAAATGCACACACATTGTGTAAACAGAAATCAAGGGAAAAAACTCTTACTTGTGATCAATATTAAAGATAACTGCAGAATTTATTACCCGAATTTTCAACATCAGGAGTCCCCTCTTATTGAAATCTTCTTTATTTCTTTTACACTGATTGAAGATATGGATTCTCTGTCCACGGCGACGAATTTTGTATGTCCGTCGTCCTCAAGCTACGAGTATAATATTGGTCGACAGTCTGTGTTGTTGTTGTTGTTGTCGGGAGTGAAGACGTGAAGCGCTCGACCACTTCGCTCAAAAGCGTTTCATCAGATAAATGGATGGTTAAATGAATTGGTTGATGAGTAAACAACTGATCCATAAACTGAAACCACGATGGCTTTGGTACGCGACCGTCAAAAGTGCCGGAGTTAAAAATTTACTGCCACGTGCTTGACACGAGGGAATCCTCGCTAGAAAAGGACTGTGCCTCGTTTTGAACTACGGCTTTCCCCAAGAATGTGAACCAAGATGGCGGCTCTTCAGTCGCCTTCGCGCTGATTCGCGCTGTGAAGGTTCATTCGTTTTACTTAGATTTGCTTACTTATTTCTTTTACGAACAATAACTACTGATAATTAAAATACATGCGGCATTATTTATTTCCAAAATATTGATGCGGGCGGGTCATACGAAACAACCTATCAACTGACAACTGGTATGTTGTGGGAAAACTCAAAAAAAATTTTGTGCGCTTCGCGCACAAACGGCAAAAATTGCAAAACTCAATTTTTTTAATCAAAACTCAATTTGAAATTTTTCTGCAAAACTCAATATATATTGTTTTTCATCGTGGTAACCACGATGAAAAAACGGCTAGAAAAACCCCTGGTCCTGTACAGAACACAGGGTCGCAACTGACTGAATTGAGACTTACTAAGCGGAACGCAATAAAAGTTAGCTATGATATTTATTGCAGGATATTTTTACCCCGAACATTGACCTTCGGTGGAAGTGACATCATTTAATGTATTTTATAACATGTAAAACCATCTGCATGACAAGCCGATTGATCACAACAACTAAAAGAGGCTCAACATCGGCTGTGGTTTGAATGAAATATCGCCATTTGAGAACGTTCCCAGAAATTATGAGCTTTAAAAGAAGAGGAATAAAACCTGTTCAGGTGAAATTAATTAAGAGGGTTTACTCTGGCAATAAAGAAAATTCAGTCAGGTAAGTCAATTGAATTTTTTTTATGCTGCAAATGGTTCACCCCTGTTCTGAGCCTCAATGCGGGAAAGTTGACCATTAGACTAGGAATTGTTTTCCCAATTTACAGTTTTTTACAGCGTTTTACGGTGAATGGAGCAGTTCTTATTAAAAGGCTGGTACAAGAACATGTTTCCAATGACAGGTTTCTCGGTAATTTGATGCATATTTACCAATTGATGCCAGTTATCACTGATCATCTCCATATTATAGCATATGGTAATGCCTGTAATAATCCAATCACCCTATTAGAATTCATTCACCCAGTTGTTTTAATAACTTTGATCACCCTCTAAAGTCATTAAAATAAATAAGAAATATTGAATTAGGTCTGAATAAAAAGATGTTTGTTTGGGGTAACTCAAACGACCCAAAAATATCACTCAAAACTTTCCTAATCTGTCGAAAAAAAATCAAATGTTTATAGTTAGAAAAACTGGCAGGAACAGTCTCACTGATATATCGGGACTCAGTGGCAGTCTTGAGGCCTGACGGCATTGTCGCAGAAAATGGCGGCCTAACTGTGACAGTGTTTTGTCAGGAACAAGAGTGACGTAAACAGACAATGTGCCAAATAAATGAGAAAGGAATAAGATTTAACTAAGGTTGCCAATAGGGTGAATCCTTTAAGCATAGTTTGCAGTACAGTTCTTCTGGAAAAATAGTTGTCCTTTGTTGATACACGACCAGCGGCACCCATTTTTATACGCCCGCCCAAAAGGCGGACGTATTATGTGATGGCAGTTTCCGTCCGTCCGTCCGTCTGTCTGTCTGTCTGTCCGTCTGTCCGTCTGTCCGTCCCCCGTGTCCGGTCTATATCTGGTACAGTTTTCTATCTACAGTTCTAATTTTTGATGAGTGGATACGGTACCCTATGGGGAGACGATGTGTCGCGTACCAAAATGAAGGTCGAGGTCACAGGTCAAAGGTCACTGGCCTAAAAAACAGGAAATCACTGAAGTGTTCGTGTCCGGTCTATATATGTGAACGTTTTCTATCCACAGTTGCAATTTTTTGTGAGTGGATACGCCAGGTGAAGACGATGTGTCGCATACCAAAATTGAGGTCGAGGTCAGAGGTCAAAGGTCACTGTTGCTTAAAATCAGGAAATCATTGATCATTGACAGTTTTCTATCTACAGTTCTCATTTTTGGTGAGTGGATGCCCTAGCGGGGAGCGATGCATTGCATACCAAATGTAGGTCGAGGTCAGAGGTCAAAGATCAGTGTGACCTAAAAATCAGGAAATCATTAAAAATACCAATTTTTGTGAGTGGATTCAGTAGGCGAAAATGAAGACTAAGTGTCGCATACCAAAAATTAGGTCAAGGCCAAAGGTCAAAGGTCACTGTGACCCCAAAATCAGGAAATTATTATAAAAATAACATTTTTTTGTGTCAGTAGATACATTAGGGGGACACGATATGTCACATACCAAAATGTAGGTCAAGGTCAAAGGTCAAGGTCACTGTGACCCAAAAATCGAGAAATTATTAAAAATCATGATTTTTTGTGTCCATTGAGAAATTACGGGGAGATGGTTTGTCGTGTACCAAAATTTAGGTCAAGGTCAAAGATCAAGGTCACTGTGACCCCAAAATCAGGAAATCATTAAAAATCATGATTTTTTGTGTCCATTGATATATTGAGGGGAGACGATGTGTCGTATACCAAAATTTAGGTCAAGGTCAAAGGTCAAAGTCAGTGACCCCAAAATCAAGAAATCATTAAAAGTCACATTTTCATACGCCTGTCGAAGACGAAGTCGTGTAATGCGATGTTGCGTTCTGTCAATTCATCCATTAACATTTGTTGTCCATGCGATATCTCTAGTTTCAAGGTATGGATTGGTACCAAACTTTGAGTATACCTGACTCGCGGCAAAGAGGAGCCATACATTTGAGAAAAATTTGTCAAAGGTCAAGGTCACAGTCCCCAAAAATTGAATCAAGTTCAGCTGACTATATGTGTTAGGTTGGAATATTCAAAGATCTTTCCCCTGCATGTACATGGTATTGTCCTGTGGAGTTGTCTCCCATGTTTGAAACCGCTACATTTAGTTAAACTGTTGTGAAATAAAAACCATACATTTACTAATTTAACGGGAAGAGGGGTCCTTTATGAACTTCACACCTGTTTATTAACTCAAGAACAAAGGTTTACTTCATCACTTTCTTCTTCCTTCTTGAAAAATTCTCTCATCTGAAAGGAATCCATTTGCAGGAAAACTACTATTTTCTTGTGTTTGACTATGGTCGATTTCAGTGTGGGATATGTGAGCTCTCAGCTCTTGCTTCAAGGTCAACTAGTTACCAAGAGTTAAGCTCATTTTAGTTTATCATTCAATATAACATGTGATATGTTACATTCTCAGAAGCGCAAAATTGTAGACCTTTCTCTGGAATGCTAGCTATCAATTGGAATCAAGGCTATTAAACAACCTTGAAATTTGGACCAATGTAATTTCAGATATACGGGCGTATATTGAAGCCCCTTGGGCTCGTGTTGTTCATAAATTGATTTCTGTACCGTCAAAAATTTCTTAAACTCTTGTATTTTGTGAACTAGGCATCCTCTGATAATATCTGAAAATCGACCACCAGGGATACCCCAGTTACGAGCGGGATTAGCGAGCTGTGATGTAGGGCGGTCTGGAAACACAGTGTACAAAAGTTAATTTATACATACTAAATACCGGTATAGATCCTCATAAATAATATTCATCAGACTGCCAGTTGCTACCCATGGTGTGGTGAGAACGCGAATTATTTAAATTGCTGTTTAAATTTGAAGGAAAATAATAATAAAAAAATAAATGATGTGAATGTTATCACATTTGCCACAAAATATATCATCCAACAATGTTCACTTTATTGAAACCATGGATTATTAGTAGTAGTAGTCCTCCCAAAAAAGCAGAGCCAGTGCCCTTATTTCATGCCATGTTAACTAGGAGCATTAATTCATCTATTCATTCTTGCTAGATGGAACTAAACGGACTGACCTCACAGAACTAAAAAAAATAAAAACTTTTTCCGATCGACCAACCCAATCTCACTGACCAGGTTCTGTTACCCCAAACAAACAACTTTTAAATTTTGGCCTTATTTGTATGACTGTGGATCATTTGATAACCTTCCTGTTTTCATAAATTTGATCTCCCCCTTGTTTTTGGTGATCAAACCATCAGGGGAATTATGGTGGGGATCGAGAAGTGAAAATCAGCTACATGTACCCAGAAATTGCAAAGCTCCCAGCGGGTCACATCTCGCTGTGCACTTTGTCTAACATTGATATTGGGACACCCGGATTGAGTGCAAAAAAATTGTCTGATGGACTGAATACCAACAAATTCCTGTTTGAAATTTTGGTAACATCTGGATGACTCACACATGATGTACATAGAAGCCTAGGCAATTACTAGTAATTAGTGAATTTTATAACTGTGCTCATTCCACTGTTTGTGTGTGATATTCATGTGTTAGAATTATAGGAAAGTGACTCGCTATTTAATTTACATCTTCACTGTTCTATTATCTTATCAACCAGGGCAGGAGATGTACACTCATTGCATGTCGAGGGGAGATCACTCTGACTAGCATCTGTTGTATCAAACAGAAACTGGATGATTTCTGACCCACTTCAGATCAGATGTTAGCAGCGTGAGGGTATCATTTTATACTGATTGATCAGGACTCTCTTCCCATTCTACCACATCAGGGTTAGATGCAGGATTTTCGCCAAAGTCCTTGTTTGAAAATAGCTTTGTCGTTATTTGAAAAAACTAATTTTGCAAAATGGCTAATATCACTGAAATGGTGTTGAATATGCCAAAACATTGTCAGTTTGTGTTGTTTGAGTGTTTTACACAAACTACTGTGCCTTTTGCCCCTGATATTCACTTTAATCTATGAGTTTTCTAAAATAAAGTTATTTGATTTTGTGGAAAAATGGTCATTTGATTTTGTGGAAAAATGGTCATTTGATTTTATAGTTGTGTCCTTTTTAAGGACGCTGTGAGACCCTGTATCTAACTCTGCACATAAATGTGTTCTCTCACAGTACAGATGTTTTCTTCCTACCTCTCTTTAGTAAACTGAAGTAAATATAGGTGTAAATGCAGAAGAACTAGACAGTCACTGTCTCGCTCGCTTTCATTTAAACTAGGCCCTACTGGTCATTGGGTTCTGTATTGTTTCATCTTGTGCGGTAGTGAGTGAGCGAGTTAGGGTTTATTGTCGCGTTCAGCACTATTTCGGCCATATAGCGACCATATAACTGCGGTAATACCCAGGCCATACAAGTCATGTATGGTATAGTAAATTCAGAGACTCTCCCCTTCCTGTGTTTAACTTTTGCGATATTTCAGTTTGAACTGAGTGAGAAATGGATTCTTGTAAAAGCCTAAAAATTGAATTACCCATGATTAAGTTGAGTAACTACTGTTAACTTTTCCAATTTTCAGCCTTGTAGAATACATTTTTCCTAATAAAACGTAAATAAAACGTTTTCATTTCAAATTCTGTTGAGGTGATTTGAGATTCAAGCTACTATGAATGAGAGAATCTCCTCGCTCTAGGACTCTATCATTCATCGATGTTGTTCACGATCATATTCCCGAAGCAAGGGACTCTGAAACATGTGTCACTCTCAGACTCTCTTCCACTCTAATACGAATGCAATTATTTATCACTAGCCCTGCCCATTGACACTGTAGAGGTGCCTAAAGCCGATAAAAAAAAAATTACCCAAAACTATAATAAAAGTTGGTCACATGGAGTAACATCTGAATAATATATCAAAAATCAAATCATATATAATATTTTCATAGTTTTCCCATAAAATCAATCTACAGTGTTTGGGGGAGTTCCGAATCACTTTTCACATCCAGACCGCTAGCGCTCATTCTTTTACGAGGTGAGAGCGACTGCTGGTCTTATATTCTAGGGAAATCTGTCGTCTATAATTGTATGTAAAAAAATTTTCAATCGGACTTGTCAGTCGATGAGAAAATAACCTCCGCTTCAGTGCACCAGCGCGGGCAGTTGCGAATCATTTTGGTGAGTTGCGGATCACGCCATCTAGCGGCCGTTACAGGCACTAAGAATGAAATTTTTATTGGGTTGAGGGGTCATCTGCTAATCATCCATAGGCCGGTGAAGCCCTGGAGAAGATTTCAATGTTGCCTTAATTCTCCCCGCCCTGTGAGCGAATTTTTAACTGTTGCAGTCTAGGCACAAATGACACGCAGATCTAGCGTCGAAAATGTTCTGAAGTATATTTATCTTGGAGAGAGCCTACAAAATTGCATTGTAATCTCAATTTAATTATTTTTAGAACATTTTAGGATACGATGTCTGACAATCATGGAGGGTGGGCTAGTGAACTTTCCTGTACTGCTCCAAAACGACAAAACAGAGGAAGCGGGAACTTCGTGACTTTAAAGCTTATCATATTGGGGTCATTTTAGGCCTGGGCCGAGCAGAGGATCATGGGTAAATTCAAAAGGCGGCCGTGTGGTATCTCAGAAATTCGTTCTTTCCTAAAAGGACTAGAAAGTATTTTATTTGGGCAAAAGTAGTTATTCTCTACTTTATTTGGTAGTTTATGAAAGAAAAATTGGAAAATTAAAATTTCGAAAAATCAGCCCAAAAAATAGTCGACAAATGGCTGCCGAGATGACGTTACTCGACGTCATCATAGCGTTCATCTTAAACTTTGTTACTCTTTCGGGTAGAGCTTGAACAAAAGATACTGTGTGTTATTTTGCAGCGCTCTAGCCTTATGGATAGCGAAAATATATGGGTTGACTCCCTCCCCCAACCCCAACCCCAACCCCTCACCTGCAATACACCCCAAATCTTCCAGACCAGATAGTGTTAATAAAGGGACATCCAGTTATTGAACTCGTAGAAACCTCGCTCAGTGATAAACAATTTTATTTATATAAAACTTTTTATATTGGAGTAAGAGATATGTCTGAAATTATTGAATATGATGATGTAATATCGAGAAAATGATTTGTTCACCAAGGTTTGGAATGATTCGCGTACATAGTTCCGGTTACAAGGATATTGTCATTGATTCATTTTTTAAATTTTTTTTGACAATGCCATGGATTGACCAATCTTCCTTCAAGTCGGTTTACACCTGTTGTATTAGTTGTGAGACTGTCAGTTATTCACCGATTTCAAGTTATGAACGGCGCTTAATTCGTTGATTCGGAATTGACATCTCTATAGCGCCATTATATTACAATGCTGGTCAGTTAACATTTATCGCAAATAACTAGATATTTTGTTTGGCCATTTAGCAAGATTCTGTCACTTAAATAAATACTGAATATACCGCCTAAACCCACCTTATTTCACGTAGATTCACTACTGAAAAAATCGCACGTGTTTTTCGATTCGGTGTCAATTTGTCATTGCACAGTACCGGAAGTATTACGTTGCCGAATTGACCGGAAAAGAAACAATACAGGTCGGTTGTTTGACATTCATTTCGGTCCACGGAAACAGACGTTCAATATAAACCTAAAAAGTTTTAATCGGATGCTTTACTTCAAGAAGTATCAGGCATTAATTAGGAAAGTGATCCGCAACTCCCCGTGATTCGGAACTCCCCCAAACACTGTATAAACGACTATTTTGTCACAGATGTGACATAAATCAGCTATTCATCCGAAAAGCCCATAAAATGTTCTTCGTGAGTAGCAGAGTTCCAATTCAAAATATTATCTATTTGTTAGAAATTGCGTTGGCAAACACAGATAAACAGCCATTCTACCAAGCTGACCCAAAATGTAACTATGAAGTCTGAGTTCAATATGTTAACATTGCAGATAAATATAATACATGAGAGTAGGGTTTTCACATCCATCTACTCTGGTATAGCATGGAGCTTCAGTTATATTTTGAATAATGT
Source organism: Hanleya hanleyi (assembly GCA_036873755.1). NCBI lineage: Eukaryota > Metazoa > Mollusca > Polyplacophora > Lepidopleurida > Hanleyidae > Hanleya > Hanleya hanleyi. The sequence continues at coordinate 122,754 of JAVTVY010031324.1, forward strand.
GATGAATGTACATGTACATCATGTTTGTAGTGGAAATTGTATCAAGTACATGTATGTCCTATATATACATGTAGTATAGTTGACTGGTGCAGGTTATTTAGTCATCAGTCAGCTAGGACACTTAAATGTGGTAATTAGAACCATGTGCTGTGATCAACTTATGGACTTCCTCAGTCAGAGAGTTTGTGGAAAGCAGGATTTAACACTTTTGTAGATTAATTTTATCCCCTATAACATCTTACTCTGTTAACATTAACCCTTCAGAGTCTAATAAAGCTGTTTGTAGAATTAGACTGGTTATCAAGCCCTCATTCAAGGATTAGCCACACAAAGTATTTGTAGATTTAACACTGGCAATCTTATTGAGCAAATGACTCAACGATTTTATCAACTAACTCAAATTCTAAGCTACTTTATAAAATTTATGATAATTTCAAAAATTTAATTGAATTAAATAAGAAATAAGTTCTGAAAAACTGAACGGATTCTTTTCAAATTTGGTATGTGGGTACCTCGCCTCAAGATCTCGATTGGGATTATTTTTCACGTCGAACTGCCACCTCGTGGCATCACCTGGGAGGACAACTTAGAATTTTGTTTCCAGACAATAACTTTTGAAAAACTGAATGGATTCTTCTCAAATTTGGTATGTGGGCACCTCTACTCAAGACTCCTTTATTTCCTATATTTTCTTATATTTTGTTAGAAAATCACTATATTTCTCCTATATTTTGGCAAATTTCCTCCTATATTTTCACTGTGAGCCACTTGCAGGCCTGCTTTTGATTAATATATGATTATGGCATGCATTGTATAGATGCATAATACCTTCCTGCAAGTGCAGATTGTGGAAATAGTGACTAATCCGGTGAAGATCTGTGTTGGTGCTACTTTTATTACCAGTTCTATCACTGGTAATGCTCACATGGACATGGTTATCCAGTTATGATGTAGCTGAGTCAGTTTGTGTGTTAATTAGGGAGCGAGGCTGACTATGCTGATACTGGTGGTTATGACATGTATTAGGAAATAGCTGTGTATATCAGAAGGTAGAGATAAGCTATTGTAGATACATAGGTCTGTGAGGATGAGATAGACTGGTCAGTGCAGAGGTACAGGGTATTGTGGCTGTACATGGACTGGGTGCTGTCTGAAGGATTACAGCCTGATAACATGTGTATGTGACTGACAGTGTACTGACATATTCACTGGGAGTTGTAAAGTCCTCCTCCATCCTGTCTGGTTCAGTAATAACTCAGGGTACTCTGACATCTGCCTGCTACATGTACTACTATAGTAAACCTACTCTACATACTCCTGTCAGCATTTCTATACAAACTGGTACATATAACACACAGACCTATGCACAACATTTTCTACAGTCAAATTCTCAATCTTGTGGAGTTCAGACTGAACTTGAATGTGTATTTGAGGTGAAAAGGTTTTAAGTTAAATTTACCTTCCGAAGACCGACTCGATATCCTGATGTCTTCAAACACACGGGAATCTATTGTGACGTCCAAAACCAAGAAGGGTTCCCTGTCACAGGTATGTTCTTGTCACTTTCATTTTCACCATTGGTCAGTCAGATCAGTCATCCAAGATATATTATAGGTGCATGCCCAGTTATATTTGGGGCTGCATCTGTGCAATTTTACCAGCTGCTTGATATTCTTAGAGGTCATTGAAATCCATTATATTAGGTCTTTCCATTCTGACCAGGGGATGGGTTATAGGAGGGCATATGGAAAAATGACCTAATTTTAATAATAATAAATTCTTTATTTTTCGAGGGTTACAACAATCAGTCAGAAGACTTCTCCCTTGAGGCCCTCTGGATAAACACAAAAGTTATATATTATCAAACATAACTCACATGCACACACATATTTCTATATATTTGTAACAAAAGAACTACAGATACAAAACAGTAAAACAGGCAATTTGTGAGACAGTAAGCTAGCACATTAGGCTCTGCTATTTACAAAATTATGTACATGTTTCTTGAAAGAATTTACAGACTCCGCTTTACGTATATCGTGTGGAAGACTATTCCAGAGTACTGCTCCTGAATAGCTTAAGCTTCTCTTGAAGTACTCAGTTCTGCATTGTGGTATGTATAGATTTTCAGTACAGGTTGATCGTAAGGTTCGGTTTGTAACATCAGATGATTTCTGGAAGAATTTTGAAATAGTGTTTTGATCAGAATTGCTAACCCCTCGCTTTGCAGAATTTTGTTAACCCCTCGCTCGGTCACCCCCTTCTCGATATTTACAAAGAGCTAAAATATATCACGAATGAGATGGTACGATAAGGCGGCAATTTGGCCTACACGTGGTGCGGTTGAAATAAAAAAAAAATAAAATGTCCTAAATATAATTGTTTTAATGTAACTGCAAGAGAAAATTGTGTACACAATATGTGAAAGTTCTAGCTCGATTGCATTATGATTAAATTTATGATATGAAATTGAAATCTGCAGCATGTGCTAGGAAGGGGTCCTTCGAATCCAAATGTGAATGACTCTATTTTTTTCACGAAATAGCACATGTTACGAATTTCAATTTCATGTCATAAATAATATAGTCATAACGCAATTGAGCTAGAACTTCCACATATTGTGTAGATATATTTTCTCTTATCGTTACATTAAAACACAATTATTTCTACAGGGCCTGATCTAGACTTTTAGTTTGGGCACCCTTACCTGGCGCAGAGTGTGATAAGTTATAGTGAAATAGGCCGCGATGTGGGACTGTCGAAGCCCATGGAAGCTGTGGGAGTATTGAATGGTCTAAATACAGCCTGATAACTTCATATTTGGCAATAGTAATTGCATTAATATAGGTTTCAGCCTGTTCAGAGGGAATTTGCTAACAAAAATTAAAATTTTTTTTTTTTTTTTTCTCATTTGGGCGCCCAAACTCATGGCGCCCAAACCCGTTATAACGGGTTCAAAAACGGCCTGGATCAGGCCCTGTTCTAGGACATTTTATTTTTTCGATTTCAACCGCACCATGTATAGGCCAAAATGCTGCTTTATCGTCTCCTATGTACAAGGGCCCATATGCCTCGCCCTGTTTTTGTCCGGTTTACCAAAGGTAAACCCTACATTAGTATCACTCTTCAGTTTTTCTTTTTTCTTCTGCACATGTGTAGTTTTGATCTCCTGCCCGGAGACTGTTCTCATTTGATGCCCCGTACAACATTCATAAAAAAGTATCGTTCTTCTGTCTGACAGTCATAAACATATTTACAATGCACGGTAGCTTGTGCATTTAACTTGATAATGTGAACATTATCGCAGTAAAGTTGATCTTTCCAATTTCTTTTAAAATTTGCCTTTCCATTCTATTTTATCCGGTATCATTTGTTACGGCGGGAAGGGTCATTCTCCATGGTCCATTCTCCACACCCGATGTTGATCAGATCTATCGTTGTTCAGATCAGGCAGTTCGTCTTTGAGCAGTGATTGTGGTTAAGTTTATTATTTATCACAGATGAGTTCTTTTCAAAAGCTTACTTCTCTATAATGTAGACAAATTCGTAATTATCTGATAATCAAAGTTGTGCGTCAACAACCTGACTGTGTGGGGAGTGATAGCACACCGACAGGCGACAGTGACCGTCCAGTCTTGAAGAAGAATTTTTTTGCAGGAAATAAATGACTGTGGAATTGATATATCTGGGGGTGTTAAAATCGAAACAGTCTTGGAGCTGAAGCAATCTTGAGTTGATCTATTTTGCTGAAAACGGGAGTTGAAACAGGTATTGAAAACAGGAGTTTGAAACAGGTGTTGAAACAGGTATTGAACTGAAAGAAAAAATTTGAACCATACACAGTAAACTACTGCATATAACAAAATGGGAGTTTCTTTGGAACAGTATAGACTTTGCATCGGCAAACATAATATTATTTGCCACTCTATACAAAGTAAGTTATCACAGCTTATGCTTCCAATTATCTATGCATTTCTACATTACTATATCTTAAACGCCACAGTGAATACAATTCAAGTAAACCCGACATCAGTACTTTAAGTACTTTGATTCCTTTATTTATTATAATTTTATGCTCAAATGGACCATGTTGATGAAAAATACTTCACTTTCTTTACATAAATATCTCCCTTTCAGTTCTTTTGAGTTTCTAGTCTGATTCAGTATTTATTCAGATCCCTTGGTAATGGCTGGTTTGTTTGTCAGTGGATAATTGTGCAGCTTGTTTAGTTTAAATCTCTTGACAGCTATAGATCTATGTTCATTTGACTACCTTACATTTATGCATTCCACATGTAACATCATTAGAACATCAACCTCACAAAACAAGAAAGGGAACATATGTCCATCTCATATTCGTGAATAATCTGTACAGGAGATGATCAATGGAATGTGAAGCTGGGACGTCAACTCCTAAACAAAATAAAAAAAAAACAGATTTTTTGTTGGCTCCACAAACATATCACAAAGTGGGTGTAAAATTGACCAATGCATGATTACTAGATTACATCAAGGGGAAAAAATATTACAGTCTGGAAATATACGAGTCACATTAGGCCAGAATATTTCGTGCACGGTCGGAAACTTTTTTTCGGTTCCGTCTATTCTATCTATGGGAACCCTCCGGAAACTAATATTAGGTTCTGTGAAATAATTGCATGGGAACCTTTTTTTTTCAAATGTCACAAAATGTTGTTTAAATTGTTATTTTCATTTGCTATTTGTCTTTTATAAAATTGTGATCATTGTTCAAGCATGGAAAATTGGCAGTAAGGTATTTGAAGAATTAAAGTATATTTAGTTCACAGAGTTTCGTAAGTGATTCTGTCAACATACTTCAAACTTGAACTCAAATGTGGGGCCACGCGTTTTGTCGTATATAGCTTGACAGTGTGCCGTGCACACGTTGCAGTGCAGAATTGAAATGTTCCGATTATCGTCAGTTACTGGGTCAAAGTCAACACTGAACGACCAATTTCTAACTGTTTTTAGGGAACCAATTCCCCCCTTTCGTTTCGTGGCTTCTGACATTCCCCAGCCAAACACAAGGAGCAACAGAACTGTACTATAAATGCGTGTGAAACTTCGACATTTCCACCAACGTTGACTGCACGTTCACCATGTAGCATCAGCCCAGGGAGATTCCCGGGGCGGGAGAACATAAATTGATGACGCGCAAAAGACAAGCTAGCACTTTCATTGGTCCGCATACGATTGAGGAAATCCCCACCTTGACAGCACAACGTTCCCAACAACAACAACTTTCCCGACCTCAGCCTGGAGGTTACCATGATGTTAACGATATAAAACAGTGATTTTATACTCATTGGAATACCTTTTTCAGTCAGGATGAAACAAATGTAGTGAGTAAAGAAACACCATAAGCACACCACGTTTATTCGGAGCATAATATTGGGAAACGATAAATCGGTTCCGTGTTTTTTCTTTGACGGAAGCGACACGGAAACGGAACGATCGTTACCGTGAAATATTCTGGCCTGAAATATTAACGAAAGAAATAAAGGATTATCTGCATGATTTTGAACCATTTTGTCAACTTCTTGTTCTAATAAATTTGATCACCCCCTGAATTTATAGCGAAAATTAACTCCTTAACGTTACAACAAATTGCCCGATTTCTCTCAAATTAGTCAGACCAGTATAACTAATGGGTCAAGCAATGGTTGTGTACAAAAATTGATACGATTGGATTGAAAATGATGTAATTCCATTTTTCCAGCCACTGTCTACGCGCTTCTTATCTGTTGGCGGATGGAGGTCACGTGGGCGAAATTACGCATACCGATTGGCTCGTCGTCCGAAGGCGGCAACCATCTTGGGCGAAATAGAAAGTTGGTTGTCAAACTTTGTGGATCAAGACTCGTAAAAATATGGAAATAAACTTTGCCGGTTGTCGTTGGCAGTTTTAATCGTCTGGGGAATATTCACCACGCTTTACCAGTCGTGTAACATCAAAAATACAGGAGTTAGGATGAGGTTTTCGATGATTTTTTTCATTTCTGCGGCTTGCTGCCGAGAGGCCCGTCACACGGTATGTGGGGAAAAACGCATTTTTCGCTCCGTTTTTTTTCGTTCAACAACTAATTTTGCTTTATTTCTTTTGCGGAACAAACAAACAATTTCGAGAATCAAATTGATCAAGGTTTTGACTTTCCAGAAGTATACAGTGTTTGATAGGTTTCCGTTAAAACGAATGCAAAAAAATAAAAGTGCTGTACCCATCGTGATGGCCAACAGGTTTAAAGCTAACCCGGTCAACCAGGGATGGTCGTACGGGTGGCACTCTCGTTATCCCCGTACACCGGGTTTAATCGGTGAAAGGGTTAAATGGCATTGCATTGACCCCTCTAGTAGGCAATGATCGCTGTGCTACGGTAGTTTTCGCCTGGTCTTCCTACAGCAATCAAAAACTTGAGAACAACCAATGTGTGGGGAATGCGCTATATCGGTGGCAACAACAACGACCACGTGTTTGGGAGAACAGGATTGCGGGAAAACGGGAAAATATACACCCTGGCACTGATTAAAGCACTGAACTGGTATTTTCGAGGATCCAGCAAACCCTGATGTAAGTCAACAGCAAGCATCGGAGATTCCGTGGTTTTTGTGCAGCATCAACAAACATCAAATTTACGTGCAACAACAACAGCAACGGCGAATACCGGTATGCCCAAAAAATCTCTGGATACGGCCCTGACTGGGGTTGAACAGCCAAACATCAAGGTCACTGGGGATTAAAAGCATTGAATATCACATTTTCATCAGTGGATGCATAATTAGTGGGAATCGATAGGTAACAAGATAAAGGTCAAAAGGTCAATGGTCAAGGTCACTGACCATCAGTAACTCACTGTAACACACAAATGACTCATAGATTTCATTTTACTTATGTAGTCCATAGTGCTTACTAAGTTCTTGAGGAGCTGGAGATTGCAATAAAGTTATATACATCATGTCAGACATTACTCATCGGTATGATTTTGTGGTGAAGATGAAGTTTCAATAATTAATACTTGTCACAAATACTTGCAAGGAACTGAACCAAATCCGGTATATCATGAAATGGAGTACATGTAAGAACTAAGGGTCACATCCATACATCTATTCCATAAAGAGATGTTATTTTATAAGGGCACAGGCAGCATTAACTGTACACATGCACTCATTTGTCAGAGGCCATTCACGCACAATAACAGCAGTCGTCTTGCTACCTGGCCACCT
>JAVTVY010031325.1:0-12757 GCA_036873755.1 Hanleya hanleyi
ATTGGATTTTTGAATCAGACCACAAAAGGTCTCTTGCACTACTAGACCCAAATGGGAACCTGTGAACCGAATTTGAGAAAGATCCATGCAGTGGTTCCTGAGAAATTGCGATAACAAAATTTCATGGGGAAATCCAAGATGGCCACCTAGTGGCCATATTGGATTTCCGAATCGGACCCAAAGGGTATCATGTACAAGTAGACCCCAAGGGGAACCTGTGTACCAAATTTGAGAAAGATCCATGCAGTACTTCCTGAGAAATCACGATAACAATGTTTCATGGGGAAATCCAAGATGGCCGCCTGGTGGCCACATTGCATTTTTGAATCGAAGCAAAAATGGTATCTTGTACAACTAGATCCAAAGGGGAACCTGTGTACCAAATTTGAGAAAGATCCATGCAGTAGTTCCTGAGAAATCGCGATAACAAGGTTTCATGGGAAAATCCAAGATGGCCGCCTGGTGGCCATATTGGATTTTTTAATCACCACAAAAGGTATCTTGCACAACTAGACTCAAAGGGGAACCAGAGAACCAAATTTGAGGAAGATCCATGCAGTAGTTCCTGAGAAATCGCGATAACAAAGTTTCATGGGGAAATCCAAGATGGCCGCCTGGTGGCCATATTGGATATTCAAATTGGAGTAAAGTACACATGTTGTACAACTAGACCCAAAGGGGAACCGGTGTACCAAATTTGAGAAAGATCCATGAAGTAGTTACCGAAAAATAATGATGACAAGATTTCACTGGCAAATTCAAGATGGCCGCCATGGCGGCCATATTTAAAATCATATCGACACCGCATGAACAAATTCTGGTGTACTCATTGGGGGGAACATGCATGCCAAGTTTCAGCTTAATCGGTCAAGCGGTTTCAGAGAAGAAGATGTTTACGCACGACGCACGACGGACGACGGACGACACACGACGGACGACGGACAATCAGGCCATGACATTAGCCCATCGGGCCTTCGGCCCAGATGAGCTAAAAATGAGAAATTTCCAGTTTTTTAGGCCACACTGACCTTTGACCGTAACCTACATTTGGTATGTGAAACATCGTCCCCCAAAGGGTATCCACTCACCAAAAATTCAAACTGTAGATAGAAAACTGTCAATGATCAATGATTTCCTAATTTTTAGGCCACTGTGACCTTTGATCTCCGACCTCGACCTCATTTTTTGTATGCGACACACCGTCTCCAACTGGTGTATCCACCCACAAAATATTGCAACTGTGTATAGACTGGAAATGAACGGTTCAGTGAATTTCTTTCTTAGGCCAGTGACCTCCGACCTTTGACCTCGACCTTCATTTTGGTACATGACACATCGTCTTCCCATAGGGTATCCACTCGCCAAAAACTGGAACTGTAGCTAGAAAACTGTCCCAAAAATAGACCAGACACGGGGACGGACAGTTTTTTATGTTCAATGGGCATAACTCTGGAGAATACATCCGATCGTGTCGAAAAGGTCACATGCGCATCTCCACATGGTGACGATACTATGTGGTATATTTGGAAAGAAGCCATCAAAAACTCTTTGCTGTGCTGCGAAACGCAAATCAGACAGGGAGCCACGCGTCAATGCACTTGTCGCTGTTATCGGGCCAGAGAGTATTGTCTAAGGATTAACTTCAATTATATTGCAAGTCAGTGCAACTTATAGCACAAATTGTTGGATTAATCTCGCTTATGACGTCTGCGACGAAACACCTACCGTACCATAAATCGCCTGCAGCAATAGCATACTTTGAAAATGTCAAGGACAATTCAATAACAAGTGGAAACCATTTCACGCCTTAGGACCGATATCAATTTTAATATACGATAAAGTATATGATACATTTGATTTGGTGTGGTATATATAACCCAAACTGTTTCATTGATAGACGTCAGAATATGACTAGACATATTACGTATATTCGACACTTGTCACATTATTGAGAAGGATGAGACATTCCAACTGATTAAAAAAAAACAAGTAAAAAAACATCTTAGATATTTTTATGGTTTCAGATGTGTGATTCATATGGTCAACGAAGCATCTCGTAGAAGGATAAATTCTTAATTTGGACAGCATTTAACAGTTAAAATTCTACACGAAGTATATATACATATTCAAAGTCATTGATTTAGACCGATCTGTATATAGCCTCATCCGGAATGGTCTTATCTCCTTGCAGGAAACATTCGGTAAGTAGGCCCTCACAAATAGTTTAAGTAATAAATAATTCAATTATTCCAAAATAATAGCCTAATAATATATTATATTCAGCGGTTGGGAAAATATAAACACATTAGTTATAAAACTACAAATAATACTGACTTTCAATGATTGGTCCACAATGACCTTGACCTTTGAGTTTCAATAGCCACTTCATTTTTGTTATAACTAGCCCGACATACGGTAACATTTTCAATAATTTCATAATGAAATTATATGAATTAATATTGAATTTTTTACCTCGGTTTTGATACCCGACATATGGTCTCCACCAGAAACAAATGACTAGAATTGTGTCTCATTATATTAGACTAGCTAGACGGTACTGGCATGCCCTTGCACATTTCTTACACGTGCAAGGCGAAATGCAAAGTCGCCACCTGAGGGATCATGGATGTGACTGATTATGTACGTTTCATAGGCTAAGAACCTGAATTCCAGAATCAGCTCATCTCCCGTGACAACCACCTCGCTGGGGGTCTAATAACACCCCAGCCACCAGTCAGATTTTTGGACCGGATTCGGGGCCTTCGCGCACATCGCCGGAAGTGACATCATATATAGTAAAATAGATGTTTAACGAAAATTTTGATTACTTTTCAAGTCTGCATAATACCTCCGTTAACCTAGCGTTAAAAAGAATTATCTGGAGATAATTTTCCCTGTTTATCTGGACAGAGCATATGAAAAGTAGTTCGCTCATGTGCAACACTAAAGGAGTCGTTTGGTCGGATTCAAACTGAACCGTGCGTTGGTTGGTTTCCCCCAACCTGTAACCATTTCGGTCATCTATACGCGGTAAGACTGATCCTGGGATCGTGTGTATCCATTTCAGACTACTTTCGGCAACTGCTAGAGGGAATTTCCATAAATCAATACCACGTGACTTCGTCAGCCAATCCGCTAAAGTCTACCGACGTAACCCCAACGTAACCCGCCATTTTCGAGTCATGTGATGATCTACATGTTCAAATTTACAGATCTACCACACCTCTTGGATGATACGAAAGTTATTCATACATATATATTTTGTAAGCCCAGGCAATATCTGTTTCCGAGATATGTATGAAAACCTGTAATTTATTAGAGTTTTCGAGTCTGTTCTCCGCCGGATGAAGGCCGAACAGAATCCGGTAAAACACCGGATATCGCTCCGCGATAATGGAGACACACGATTCGCAAGCCATCTTATGGATGGCGAAGTGTACGCAAATAGGTTTCCCCCTATATGTCATAGCAACGTAGTAAAGGTCAACTTCCGTTATTGGAGGCAGGGATGTTATTGGAGCCTGCGAAATGGAGCATGCGCTGTGGGGAGGTTGCTCCCGTGATGCATCTCTCGGTTTTTATCTTGAATCTGCGCATCCACGTCACATCATGTGTTATGATTAGCAGGGGGCGGTGGCCATTGCATTTTAGCTAGTCGAATCTAAGGATGCAGACCTCTAGTTCATTTACTCCTCTACCTAATCACAAGAAGAGTGAATTTCAATCTGATTAAAACTCAGACTTAATAAACCGCTCCTCTATCGGACATGTCCGATAGAGGAGCGGTTTATTAAGTCTGAGTTTTAATCAGATTGAGTGAATTTCTGATGTTTGGGCCACAGTGACCTTAACATCTGGCTTCAATTTTGCAATGCAACACAGCCCCTTCTCCTCATATATCTATAAATAGCGAACTAAAAGAACTAGAGACCGGACACGAATGAGTGGGCGGACGGAAATCGCCATCAATCGCCGTCACATATATATTTATTTGTACATATATTATATAATAACATGTCTCATAAACGCTAGTTAGCCTTTGATCCTCATAATGGTAAACAGATCTCAGTGTTGGAGAAATTTGTAACTTTTTGTTTGATATTTGATTTTTGTTGGCTTAATTTGTATGTTTGTTTGAATCAATGGTAAGAGTGGGGGGGGGGGGTATTGATTGTATGCTCCACGTGGGCACCTGATTGGTTAATAAATTTTATTCTATATAAATACATCCGGTTTTTGACTGGCAACCTCCAAACAGGGTTGTCTCCCCTTTTGCCATGTCGATAGCCCGGCCCCTGCCTTCAGTCAATTTCCAAGGGGAAGAAAACGCCCCGACATTCTCCGCACAGTGGGTCTTCTCTGTGAAGTCATGTGACGCAGTCAGTATGTCGGCACCTCTTCCCACTTCCCTTATATGTATTGTAATTCAACAAGACATGCAGTCTTCGGCGGAGAAGAAATGTGCGAGATTATCAAAAGTGTTCTATATCTCAACAACATGAATTAAGCCAAACTAATCAACTGCAGCGCATTTGGGGAATTCAGGAGACAAAATTTTAAAAAATCGGTGAGTTTATTTAAATCTGTTCAACTCTTTACAACAACAACAACGCCATATCAAAGGTCAAAGTAGTTTATTTTCAAAAAAATCAGTTATGTTTTTTCGGAATCAAATGCTCACGTACATTCACATCTGAAAATTTAAATATCTTAGTATTGAGTAGGTTGATAAGGACTTTTTGGTTGATAAGATCTAGGTTTTGTGAAATTATGTCATTGAGCCATTCTATTGTCAGGAAAAAAGACATAAAAAATACTTCCAAAAATATTTTTAAAATACCAGTAACAATTCTGAAATACACTCCATTCAAAATTACACTACTTGAAAATACTATGATACGTTTCCCTGTGATCCGACTTACATCCGTGGTGTTACCGACGATGGATTACCCGATAACAGCCGATCTGGACTTGGCATTGAAAGCAAACTATACTAATGGTCTCCGTAATAAAGTGACCGGCACTACCGTTCGGATCGAAACCGTTTGATATATGTACGACAGCGAGCTAAGGCTGTGTAAGTCCGCAAAATTGTCAACAAACTGGACATATTTACTGTGAACATTTAAGAAGAGAAAATTTATCAAATGTATCTTTTTAATATATATACTCCGAACAACGGTCACTTGAAAGCGGAGAATCAATGACGTCAGCTCTTTTGTGTCCTTCTTTTGCAATGATTTCTTTGCATGGTTCCAGGCATCAGACACTAACGTTGGGTACTATAAGCACAGACAGTTTAAGCAAAGTCAATGAGAGTTAATCGCTATTACATGTAAAAGGACAGGGGAGATAATCAATGATTATCAGTTTCCATGGTTTTCTGGACTGGTTACCACCGTTGTATGGCCATACAGCATGGATATACAGGAGAGGCAACCAGTCTAATCGCTTTCCTACTGAGGAAACGTGCGTCTGGCTTTTTGTTGATGGGTAATCGAAGTTTAATGACAGAATTTTTTTATGACAAGGCAGGGAATCCACGTCGATTGTTTTATTGAGTGATCGCTTTTTTCGCAGTGGAATCAACGGCTTTGGCCCCTTTGGAAAACAATTGTAAAATGAAGTCTACGATGGAGTCAACGAGCTTCTCTGCGACGACCTCCCAGACATACGTGGCAGCGTCTTCAGCAAGCATTCTCCATCCCCTCCCCTTGCAGTATTTCTTGATCTTGTTGTCCTCATCAACGGTCACGACGAACTGATTCGCTTGATTCCCTGCAACGAAAAGCACTTGAATATCTGGTCCCAAAACAGCAATCTCGGCATTTTTCCAAACCGACCCTCTATGCGTGGAAATATAAGTGGCCGCAGCCCTTAGTAGCTTCTGACTCAGTTCATCCATTCCTGGGCGGTTCTTGATTTCTTTGTAAACATCTCCTTCATCTATTTGGGTTCCACAGTCGATAGTCTACAACGATAAATACGGTAGTTGAGTAATACTTAGTAATCAGTTATTGATTCATACGCCGTATTACGAATGAGGAAACATTATCTCTTATTGAAAAATATGCTTCAGTTCTGTATAAATTGTTCTCGAATTCACCTTAATTGGCAAGTTATTCTTAGGTATTCCAGGAATAGTTGCATGCTTCTTCGGAATATTTGTTTTAAATAGAACCAAATGTCTGCTACACAGACACAATGGCTCGGTTAGCTGTGAGAGTCTTCGTCGATGTTGTTGCTGTTGTTAATACCATATTTTTTTTTTCAAAAAATTATTATTTCCCACCTTTCATACACCAAAATGATCATGAAAATGCGTTCCACACGACTTACATCGATCTAAATACCGTTTAGAACGCATTTTTTTATATCCACTGTCAATGTGATGTAGGAAAAGTCGGGAAATAATTACATTCTTGATAAAAAACTATTAACAACAACATCGATGAAGACACCCACTGTTTACCAAGCCACTGATCACAAAGACTAAAAAAATGAACGAAGATCTTATCAAGAAATCTTGTCTTACAAAGAGCCAAAATGAACCAAAATAACTAGTAACCACGATTTAACTTTATGAACGTACCAAAATTGGTTCCACGAAGAACCACACGCTTAAAACTAAAGTGTTGTAAAGTGTTGAAATAACACTTTAAGTGTGTCCACAGGGACTGCACTTTAAAGTGCTGTCCCTGTGGACACACTTAAAGGGTTATTGCAACACTTTACGGTAGGTTTCGACACTTAGTTTTAAGCGTGCAGATATTCTGAAGAACCAAGATTTCTAAGACAGTGGGATGAAATATCTTATTAAACTGCACTGTATATATCTAGATGCAGAATCACTCGGAGTATCGTGACCCTCCCAGTCCCTGTATGAAGATCCTAGATCGAGGTGATGATAATATGACAAACAAACACTGGATTATCTCCCCATCAATCTTTAATGCAGGCCGAGAGCGGTAACCTGGCTTGCGAATTTCCGTCGAATCAGATTTATGTTTTAAGTAAAGGAATAATGAGGCATAGAGACTCATCATTACAGGTTCAAGCGATCAGACAGAATAGTGTTCCTAAGATTTTCCTGGTAGCCATCGACAATTGATCGCTAACTCGGATACTTGACCGCCATTACGATCCCTCTGCTCAAATTTTCACCAGTTCAAATTGTCGGCCAATCCGACATGACGTCATTTAAGTAGGTTTGGAACGCCTTTTTGTCTAATCGGTTCAACCCGGTGTGACGGAAACGGTGGCCCGCTGCATCCAGAGTCCGGGGGGCACTCGCGTCTAGATGTAAGTGTCCCAAGACACTAAGATCTGGATTTAATTGTCCGTCGGGCATTCAGGTCTGGATTTGGATGTCCTGGGACACTGGCTTCCAGGAGACGAAAGTCCTAACCCGGAGCCCAGTGTCCGCCTCGATTACTACTTCCGATTTTTCATCCAATTTACAGGTGAACATGTGTACCAGAGAGTAGTATAGAAAGGGGAGTTACGGCGTTATTGACCTACTTCCGACAGGTGGTGCCAACAGTTCATTTCCGTCTGACCTTTGTGAAGTCACTTCCGGTTCCGTTCATGTGTTATAAAATGACCTTTAACCCTGCGCATGATGTCCGCTATTGTGCGCATGGTCACTTCCGATCACGTGACCGGAACCGGGAGTGACCTCACAAAGGTCAACCGAAAGTGACCTGTTGACGTCACCGGTTGAAGGTAGGTGAATAACGCCCTAAGTTCCCCCTCTCTCCGTCTCTTCCTCCTACTCAGGAGATCAGTGAGGACGAAAATGAAATGAAAAAAACAAGATAATTTTAACAAAAAGTCTTGAAATTTATGCTAAGAAATAGCCGGGTAGGACTGCATCACACCTAAGGGCTTCCCCTCGTGCTTTCGCGATTCTTTGCTTGTCTCGTGAGAGCTTGTTCACTACAGTGAAGAATACAACATACAGACAGAATTTGTATCCGTTGTTTTAATACACAATACTATGGAATCTTGGTACTTCTTAGTTCTTCAGATAAATTCAACAGAATTTGGCTCTTCGTTAAACCAGTTTGGCGCTTGTGCTCTCCGCACTCCGGGAAATTTTGTTGTCTATTTTCGCAGCAGGTGGAACCAAAATACAGATCCAAATTCTCATAACAAAATACCAAGTAACAATACAAAAAGAACCAAATTGTTCTACGAGGACTGTGTGGAACCAAATATCCTGAGGAACAAAGAATAACCGCGATTTTTGAGAAAGTAAGCATCATGGATAACAAACATGTCCGTTTAAAGATATAATCAGTCACAAATATCGCCAAAGACCCTAAGGCACTCGCAAATTAATTGTTTATTCATGACATATTCTGGATTAAGAAAAAACATGTATGTAGAACACACCGGGTATGTATTCTATGCGTTGGCCTATGGGGGATATCGACTTTTTCCGGGTTTTTCGGGCTTTTCTATATATTTTGGACTATTTTATGCAAACAATTCCTTCTTTAACCCTACAAGGCCTGGGATAGGGACATTCACCACCACCAAACTTTCTGTGCAATCTCCGGAACGACAAAAGAATGAGAGCTGACACTCCGTGAATTTGTAGTTTATCATACACGCTTAAAACTAAAGTGTTGAAACTTTTTTCGTAAAGTGTTGAAATAACACTTTAAGTGTGTCCACAGGGACACTTAAAGTGCAGCCCCTGTGGACACACTGAAAGGGTTATTTCATCACTTTACGAGTAAGTTTCAACACTTTAGCTTTAAGCGTGTATTGGGGTCATTTTGGGCCTACTTGCGTAACATCTCGAGCAGAGGATCACGGGTAAATTCACGGGTAATTTTTCATGCATTTTTTGGAAAAATTACATGAATACAATTTTCGCAAAATTTGGTTAAAAATTCGACCAAGAAAGGTATTTTTTGTAAAATGACGTCACTGTGACGTCATCAAAGCGGCCATCTTGGATTTTTTTTTACAGTTTCTTGTACAGGTTGACGCAAAGGTATAGTGTGGTAAGTTTGAGACCCTTTACTTCAAGGGATAAGAACAATAGTTAGTAGTTAGTGAGGGTGGGGGGAGGGGGCCGAATTCGCCCCCCCCCCCTTAGGCCTGGACAGGTCCTAAACATCCCAGGCCAGATAAGGTTAACACAGAATTTCTTTAGATTAACGGCGGAACCTTTGAACCGCGAAATAAAGCCAGCAACCGCAGGGTAAATGTTACTCCGCGGTTTAACCCTATCTGGCCTGGACGATTTGGGGTGTACCGCAGCCTGGGGCGGCGGAAAGTTCCACCCCCTATACATTTTCGCTATCGCTAAGGCTAGAGGGCTGAAACTTACGACACTATATCTCTGGGTCAAGCTCAAATGTAAAATAATCGAAGAAGGCCGCCATTATGACGTCACTGTGACGTCATTTTCAACAGAGCATTTTTGGACGATTTTTCGGTCAAAATCTTCGATTTTTTTTTGTTTTTTTTCTCCGCAAAAAATGCATGATAAATTAGTAAATAATAATCTGATATGAACTAAACTAAGTTTTACCCAGTTTTCCGTACAGAAAAGCAACAATTTTGAAGAAATATGACGGAAACATCACTTTTCTGGTACCCCCACATGGCCGCCATTTTTAATTTACCCATGACCCTCTGCTCGGGGGGTCATGCAAATTGGCTCAAAATGACCTCAATAGGATAATCTAAAAAGTCGCGGAGTTTCAGCTCTCCAATTTTTTGTCGTTCCGGAGATACGAGCAAGAAACCAACAGGGTTGGTATAGGGTTAAAAGTTACTTCGCGGTTTAAAGGTTTACTCGATGGTTTAAAGGTTTACTCTGCGGTTTAACGGTGTAAACGTTTCCAGAGTTTGTTTGGTTTTCGTTGAAAAAAACACAAAAAAAAACGATAAAGTCATTTATGACGACGTTACTAGAAATGACAAAAATGTGAACAAAACATGTGATAAACTCAAATCTGTTTATAGAAAATAGACGACAATCAAGAACATCCCCAAGAAAGGCAGAAAATGTAATAAAAACAATGTAAAAAAATCGATGTCCCCTATATGTCACCCTAATTCTTTAATGCCCTTTATGGACCATCGTTATCCAAGCTTGGATTGAATAGGTAATAAATATACCCGGTGTACGTCATGAATACACCATTACTTTGCAAGCGCCTTAGGTTGAACTTCCGGTAATGTATACATACAATTAGCCATAAATGAAGTCTACAAAATATATTAATTGCGGGTCACAAGGACTCACTTTTCGCGTTTCTATGTAAATGGGTTATACCAAAAAAGAATAATGTCTCGTTCAAACAATCATCCCGGTGAAAACGTTTGCACTTGGGTGGAAACTTCGGATTGGAAAAGGTTTTCACTCGGGTGAAAACTAAACTGAAAAAAATATATACCAAACTAAAATTAATAGCATGTCGTATATGGGCCACCGTAAGGATGTACATTGACTTAAATACATAAAATTAGTATTCCTAAAAAAAATATATATTTAACAAAGATGTGACGGTATAACTTTACAAGACGTACAAAAGCTGTACATGAGAAATCCAGAAAATCAAACATTTTCCACTGACCCCGACTAGGATCGAACCCACAATCTTACCTTCTGTACTGTCCACCGTCCATGCCTTTATCCACTGCACCACCGATTTGCTGGCCGAACCTCTGTTCAGAATTTCTAGCCTTTACTATTCCTTTAGTTTCATATATAGGTCAACCGGACTCTGAGGTATGCCGGACTCTGAGGACTTCCATAGTTGTGGAAGCGCCCATAGTCCGCCAGATGCCATGGTCCGGGCCCTATATATATGAGAAGGGACATTCCTGTCTAGATTTCAGTGACCCGGACACCAACGATATCAGGACCATGGTTTCTGCTGATAGGGGGACAATTGTTTCCGAGGGAGGACTTTTGTATCTGGATCAGGGTGCCCTTCGGGCACCCAGATCCAGATACCATGGTCCCCGGACCCTCATATCTGGCGGACCACCATTGCTTCCACACCGGGTTGATGCTCTTGGTACCCCAGCATTGTCGGGTACTGGTATGCTCGAAAGCCAGGTTACTGTGAGTGGATCAATCCGACGTTCGTGAAGTTAGAGAGCAGTTCACAGTTCAGTCGGCGATTCAGTGGACCAGTCATTATTTGGAATATGAATAACATTCTGACGTATATCTCCTCAATTAAGGCAGATAGGGTCTTCATATTTGGCAGTTATACAACACTCGTCAAGTCCTACACGCTGACCGAATTACTTTCCACTTCCGCCGCTAGGGGGCGGTGCTGCGAATAGCCGACTGATAGAATTTGAATAGCCTACTGGCGTATATCTCCCAATCTATAGTGGATAGGGCCTCCATATTTGGTAGTTATACAACACTCGTCAAGTCCTACACGCTGACCTAATTAGTTTCTATTTCCGCCGCTAGGGGGCGGCGTTGTGAATAGCCGACTGATAGAATTTGAATAGCCTACTGGCCTATATCTCCCGATCTATAGAGGATAGGGTCTTCATATTTGGCAGTTATACAACACTCGTCAAGTCCTACACGCTGACATAATTAGTTTCCACTTCCGCCGCTAGGGCGCTGGGCTGTGAATAGCCGACTGATAGAATTTGGATAGCCTGGCCTATATCTCCCGATCTATAGAGGATAGGGTCTTCATATTTGGCAGTTATACAACACTCGTCAAGTCCTACACGCTGACCTAATTAGTTTCCACTTCCGCTGCTAGGGAGCGGTGCTGCGAATAGCTGACTAATAGAATTTGAATAGCCTACTGGCCTATATCTGTCGATCTATAGTGGATAGGGCCTCCATATTTGATAGTTATACAACACTCGTCAAGTTCTACACGCTGACCTAATTAGTTTCCACTTCCGCCGCTAGGGACGGTGCTGCGAATAGCCGACTGATAGTATTTGAATAGCCTACTGGCCTATATCTCCCGATCTATAGAGGATAGGGCCTTCATATTTGGCAGTTATACAACACTCGTCAAGTCCTACACGCTGGCATAATTAGTTTCCACTTCCGCCGCTAGGGGGCTGGGCTGTGAATAGCCGACTGATAGAATTTGGATAGCCTACTGGCCTATATCTGCCGATCTATAGTTGATAGGGCCTCCATATTTGATAGTTATACAACACTCGTCAGGATTCTACGCGCTGACCTAATTAGTTTTCCACTTCCGCCCGCTAGGGAGCGGTTGCTGCGAATAACCGACTAATAGAATTTGAGATAGCCTACTTGCCTATATCTGCCGATCTATAGTGGATAGGGCCTCCATATTTGATGGTTATACAGCACTAGCGGCGGAGGTGGAAGCTAATTGGAAGTCAACGTCAGCCAGGACTTGACAGTGTTATATAACTATAGCCTATGAAGACCCTATCCTCTATAGATCGGGAGATATAGGCCAGTAGGCTATTCAAATTCTATCAGTCGGCTATTCGCAGCACCGCCCCCTAGCGGCGGAAGTGGAAACTAATTAGGTCAGCGTGTAGGACTTGACGAATGTTGTATAACTGCCAAATATGAAGACCCTATCCTCTATAGATCGGGAGATATAGGCCAGTAGGCTATTCAAATTCTATCAGTCGGCTATTCGCAGCACCGCCCCCTAGCTGCGGAAATGGAAACTAATTAGGTCAGCGTGTAGGACTTGACGAGTGTTGTATAACTACCAAATATGAAGACCCTATCCTCTATAGATCGGGAGATATA